>NAGG01000178.1:0-20504 GCA_003031705.1 Calonectria naviculata | reverse complement strand
GCCCCCGTCTGCCCCGTCGCCCAGTGGACGGCAGGCGCTAAACCCACTGACTCACAGGGCATCTCCCTTCCAGCGCCCTCCCGCCCTAGCGCACCGCTGTCTGAGCATCTGAGGTACCTGTGGCGCACCTGAGACCCTCTGTATCCCCCAAGTACCTCTTCCCCGGCGCTGCATCCCGGAAGAAGCTCATTTCGTCTCGACGCCATCCCAACTCTCACTTCCACCACCAGTTTTTGCGCAACCCACACAAATCGTCTTCGTCGACATCCTCAATCCCGCTCCCGACCCCTCGAACTGCCGCATGGTACTCTTCGGGCTTGGTTTGCGACTCGGATGAGAGCGCCTTAATTTTTTCTTTTCCTCCACCTGCCGTTGGCCGTCGTTTAGATATCATCCAACTCTCGTCTCTCCTGAGCCTACATCTACTCTCATTGGACGCTTGATGCCCTCGTCACTCTTCTCTTCCCAATCCGACCTTTACTCTGCCCACGGCAAGACCCTCCGATTTCCCACAGATAACTGCGACGACAAATAAACCGCAATATCCGCTTTTTCACACCCGACTATCGCTTTCTCCCCCCCAAGATGCCTTCGGCATCGCAAACTTCTCAGCAGTCCTTCGCAATGAGCCAACAATCCCAAAACGGCCTCTCAGCCTCTTTCCACCGTGGCTACAATGGCGGAGCTGAGGGGCCCCAGATCTACTCGGTACGTTTGCTTGCTTGCTCTGACTGTCGTGTACTGCATCTAGTTCCCCGGTGCACGATACATCTTGGCTCATATCTAGCCCGTCTTCAAGGCGCTAACGGTCCACTTCACACTCTAGGCATCATATTCAGGTGTCGACGTTTACGAGATGGAAGTCAACAACGTAGCCGTTATGCGCCGTCGCAACGATTCATGGCTGAATGCCACACAGATTCTCAAAGTTGCCGGCGTCGACAAGGGCAAGCGCACAAAGATTCTCGAAAAAGAAATCCAAACTGGCGAGCACGAAAAGGTTCAGGGTGGTTACGGCAAATATCAGGGCACATGGATTCAGTTTGAGCGCGGCGTTCAGGTCTGCCGCCAGTATGGAGTTGAGGAGCTGCTCCGGCCTCTCCTGACATACGACATGGGCCAGGATGGAGGTGTTGCTGGCCGTGGAGACTTTAACACGCCTACTAAGGAACAGGCCATGGCCGCCCAGCGAAAGCGCATGTACAACTCGAGCACCGACGGCAAGCCCAACGGACTGTCAGGCACATTCTTTAAGAACATTTCCAGCACCGCATCCCATGCAGTTGCCGCCATCAGCAAAGCCCGTTTTGACTCCCCGGGACCTCGGAGTCGCAATGGACCGACGAGAGCGCCCAGCTTCAGCCGCCAACCTTCGATGCAGAATGGCCAGAATGGCGACGATTTCCCTGGCAACTCCCAGCAAAGTTTTGCTTCCGACTATGGACAGCAGGTTGACTCGGCCTACTCAACTCAGAACCAGAGCAACGCAGCACCGATGCCCGAACCTGAACCCCCGAGAAAGCGCCAACGGGTCACAATGACGCCGGCCGACAGCTTTGGCGGCTACAGCCAGAGCATGGATATGTATGCTGCTGCATTCCCTGGATCGCCTACTGAACCCAACGAATCTTTCATCTACACTCAAAACTCCCTCCAGGATAGAACACCTCCTGAGGATGGCAACGGCCCCTTGCCGCCCCTTCCTTACGAAATGTCCCCTGATGTCGAAATGAAGCGCAGTATGCTTATGGGGCTATTCATGGACTCTGCCACGACCGACACTTCGAAACATGACATGCTACAAACTTTTACACCTCTCGAGCTCGATATGCCTATCGATTTCCAAAGCCATACTGCTCTCCACTGGGCCGCGACCCTTGCCCGTATGCCTCTGCTCCGTGCTCTCATCGCTGCAGGTGCTTCACCATATCGTGTGAATGCTTCTGGAGAGACAGCACTTATGCGCGCTTGTTTAGTAACCAATTCCATGGACCATGGCTCTTTCCCTGATCTCCTTGAAGTACTCGGTGGCACTGTCGAGGCTCGCGACCAAAAAGGACGGACAGTTCTTCACCATATTGCTGTTACAAGTGCAGTCAAGGGCCGTAATGCGGCAAGCCGTTACTACTTGGAGAGCCTCCTGGAATGGGTTGTTCGTCAGGGCAGTGTGCCCAACAGCCAAAACACCCAAGTTAATGGTAACACACCTAGCGGATCACAGTCAAATGTTCCTAAGATGGGCATCGCTCGGTTCATGACAGAAATAGTCAACGCCCAGGACAGCTCCGGCGATACGGCACTAAATATTGCCGCACGAATTGGTAACCGAAGCATTATTTCCCAGTTGCTCGAAGTCGGCGCCGACCCCAACATTGCGAACCGTGTGGGCTTAAGACCCATGGACTTTGGCATTGGAGGAGAAACCAACGAGGAGAAGGTCAACGGGGAGACAACAACGGAGAAGAATGGCGTGGTGGGTTCAAGCAGCCAGCGGACACGAGAAAGCAGCGACGAGATTATTGCTTCCATCACCCATCTCCTGAGCGAAACCGGTTCCGCGTTCCAGCAAGAGATGAAATCAAAGCAGACCTCCCTCGACACTCTTCACAGCACCCTGCGTACGACATCTTCGCAACTGGGTGACGCACGACGCAGTCTCGAACACCTTTCGGCAACTCTGAAGAAGCAGCAGCTCGCCCGCCAAAAGGTCGCCAACCTCTCCCACGCCCGTGAAGATGAACAGGTCCGCCTTATGCAAGAGCAATCACGCACCTCACAACCAAACCCCTCCTCTTCATGGGAGACTGAACTGTCTGCCATGCTCGAAGCCGCCGAGGATTCTACTTCTGGTGGCGGCGAGGGCCTTCTCCCCTCGGCTGCAGTGCTCAAGGCTAGAATCCGCGCCCTCGAAAGCCGACGTGAGATGACGCGCAAAATGGTTAGCGCCCTCAAGGGCCGCAGCAGAGACGTCGAGGTCAAATACCGCCGCATAGTTGCCCTGTGCTCAGGTGTTCTAGAAGCAGAAGTCGATGCTGTCATTGACGGCCTGCTCAAGGCTGTTGAGAGCGAGCCGGAAGAGCTTGAGATCAATCGTGTAAGGCGCTTCCTCGGCGGCGTAGAGGGCACCGTGCACTAGTGATGCGCAACCTCCCTTTAATCACTTCCTCACACCTCACTCTCCGCCCAACATATTCCACGTTGCCTTACGGCCTACTCCCTATATAATGACTCGTTATTTTCCCCAACCCCTATAGCGCCCATGCGTCAGGGAGGGGCATCTTGGGTTACCCCTTATCGGTCCCCGTTGTGTATGATTTCAGAGGTTTTTTGATACCCTCGCGAGCAAAACTCGACTCGCGTCGGAAAACTGGATAGGCGTTTTTTCTCCCCCTTTTTTTTTTCTATTTCTCTGTACGGCTCTCAACGCTTTGACTAGCTTATTGTTTTATTCCCGAGGCGGGCGCTTATGCAAAGCAAGCAACCCTCCCCCTCGGTGGCGTGGCGGATATGATAAATCGCGTTGAATGACAAGGTCGTCTTCTGTTTTCAGACACGTCGATTTGTGTATTTCTTTGGTTGGTCTTGGTGGTTATCCGAGATGGGATAGGACAGTATATAAGATGGTAAACTAGATGGAGGCTCGATTGTGTTATAGGAGCGCTGTGTCACAGAAAAGACACGTAAAGAAATGCAGCTTTTCCCCGTCACTCTTGACAATTATTTTTGCTTGAACGGTTCCGTATTACTCTTGACTATATTCGCTTGCTTCGCGGACTCGCAAACTCTGCTGCGGTGCTATTGCTTCTGTATGCTCTTGAGACCCAATCTTGGGGCATAGATGTCTAACTTATACAAACTCGACACGAAAAGTCCCAGATGCCAACTGACATAAGCGCATCCGGGAGACTGCCAGCTTCAGCTTATATAGATATCCCAAAACCAAAACTCCGTCAACACCATGCAATGCTATGCCGTATACTCCCCTTCCGCTTAATGCACCGAAATCCCATGTGCTCTCCTATGTAAGCATCCAACCAGACAAAAACCATGGGATATTAAACTTCCCCTACATTAAGCCAGCCCTTGTCGATAAACACCCTCCCACCGCTCCTCAACACCCCCAATCTTCTTTTTGAGTACTCCAATCTCGGAATCTAGCTCATCGACGTTTCGAGAGAGAGCGCTCACCTCCTCAAAACGCCGTGCCCCCTGCGCTGATTTGACCATTTCATGCACCATGAACCGCTGTTCCTCCAGAACGACTAGCCGTTCGCGCAAGTCCTTTTCTTCCGTCTCGAGCTGGCTGACAACAGTGCTGCCCTCACTTGGTGCTTGTGAGGCCGTTTCAGATTCGGACGCAAGTTCCGAGTGTCGTAGACTAGAGGCGGAGTGCGTGCTGCTCGAGGCCAGAAGGCGGGATGCAGTTGGTGTAGAAAGGGACGAAGAGAGGGAGGAACGAGATCGGAGGAGCTGCGGGAGACTCTTAAGAGGCAGCATGTTTGTGTGGAGAAAATTGCTGGCATATGTATAAATGGCCATCTGGAGGCGTGCCTGAGCCGGGTTGTCTGTTTTTAGGTCACGCATGCGCTTGGCAGCAGCACCGTACTTGGCAAAACTGTCAATTAGTCTTTTGCGAATCTTTGACGCCTCCTGGATTTGGGCATGAGTGGGGGGTGGTTTGTCCAGGTCAACCTCGCCGCTCTCCTGCTTCTCTGGTTGCAGGGCAAGTAGGGCACGATGGAAGGACGGAAGAAGCTGCCGTATACCGCGCTCAAACTGCCGAAGGGTCTCATATGCGCGTTGGTCTGGGGGTTTGTACTGAAGCGAAGCATTAAAGTCCCGAAAGGAAAAGATGGTGTGCTTGCAATCCCTGCACATCCTAATGTCTATGCTGACCTGGCCAGGGGCAGCAGCTGATGGGGGCTTTTCAGTTGTTGGGTCTGAAGCTGCAACGAGTTAGCACGGTTTTGGAATGATGAAACTTGGGCAGGGTTTGACACTCACGATTGGCTACGTTCAGACCAACTTCAGAGGAACACGCCGTTTGCGGGTCTGCGCAGACTACTCGGCCACATATGCGACAGTGATGTCTTCTAAACGTCCAAGATCCGAACTCCTGCTGGCAAAATGGGCACTTAGATACTGTCGAATCCTCCTCCCAAGTGACGATAGACTGCTCAATAAGCTTCCTAGGGTTCTTTTGTCCCGACAATGATGTTACAGGTGCTAATAATGATCCGTTTGTGGGAAGCTTTTCGGGCGGATTTGCCAGTAATCTCGTGAGTTTCGTCAGACGCTTCTCAAGTCTCGATATTTCCAAGTTCTGTCGCTCGACCTTTTTTCTTCTGATCTCAGCAAACATGTTTGTATGGTCAATCAGAACTCCGTTGTGGTCATTGTATCCTTCTCGTGACTTGTAGCATGTCTCACAAACCCGGGCCCAAAACCCTCGAACGGGTTCATGGTTTGCGCTCCTGCTCAACTTCATCTGGTACATGGTGTGTTCTTCACAAAACAGTCTGCCGCACTTCCGACAATTGATGCTTCCGTTCAAGGGGCCCAGGTTCCTTCCACATGCAGGGTCGGTACACACGTCATAGTTGGTGGTTCTTTGCCAGTGATGGCGAGTAATGATTTCGTCGGGGTCAATTGGGGTTTCGGCGGGAAGCTTGCCGGCGGCGACGGAAGATAGGGAAGCAGGGGTAGTTTCGTTTGTCTCGAATACGTCGAGGCCCCGTAGCTTTTGGTTGATGAGTGAGAGGGGCTGGAATCGCTTGGCCTTGAGAACCTGCTTGTCGAACCACGTCTTCACTTCGTCTTGTTCGCTCTCGGGGAGTTCCTGGTGGGTGTCGTCGATGTGCCTGTTGAGTTGGAGAAGGGTCATCTATGATGTGGTTAGCAGGGCGACAGTTCCGTGCGCGTCCGAGTGTAAGAACTCACCATCTCCTCGTTGCAGATGGGACATACGAGCCCCGCGGAGTCGATGGGACCATGCTTGCCGGGGACGCCGACAGTGATGCTCACGCCGATGTCCTGGCCAAGATCTGGGAGAGAGGCGGTTCCAGGGGGGGAGATGGACGAGGAGCCGATGGACGGGGCGCTATCGGAGGGCGCAAGAGGGCTTCCAACACGAGGCGAGCTGGTCGAGGCTGGAGGAGCGAGGCCTCGTCCATTGCCCAGGATGCGCCCACCACCGAGTTTCCGGCCAGACATGGTGGGCGAGGGGCGGCGGATGGATTGCGTGGTGGTTTGTCCAGGGGAAATTGTCTGTGGCAACTCAAGTGAGAGCGACCAAAGGTTTGGTCGGACTCCGCCTCGAGCTGCAAAACCGCCGACGTTGGTGGTTGTAGGCTTGGCTTGCTGGAGATTGAATGGATGAACAGACGGTTTGGGAGGCGCAGGCGCAGGCGGGAGACTTGATGACGGCGGATCCTGGCAGGACCAGGACGGGGATGGGAGGTGGGTGGGACGCAGCGGGATAAAGAGGTACAAGCAGGGCGCCGGGGCATGTGCAGCAGCGCAGGTTGCCCGCTAACAGCCCTGAATTCTCTGCAAACAGCAATCGCTGGAGCGCCCCAGTCGCCGCCCCCGGCCAGTCCCCCAACCCACTAAAAGATGCCGCCGCGCCGCCTCTTGCTGCGGCGCCCGCGAGGCCCCTTATCTTATCGCAGCCGCCCCTACCGTCGGCCCCCCTGGCGGCGCCACCCACCTCGCTGCCACTGACAGTGCCGCAACCCTGGGGACTGGAGCCGGCGCCAAAATCAAAGCAGCCCAAGCATCCGGACCTCATGCTAATAGTAATTCAGCTGGCTCTGGGTCTGGCTGTGGGCGTGTCATTGAATCTCACCTACAACTACGGCTCGCGAGTATCACCAAAGCGCATCATGGGCAAATCGTTCCCCCCCGTACAGCCTGGAGGCAGCTTGATCCTCGCATGGCAGATCAAGGGCAAGAAGGTGCTTGTTGTGGGAGGCGGCGAGGTAAGTCTGGTCATGAGACATGACGATACTCCTATTCCTCCAGCACCCGGGACTGACTCCTGACCACCATCTCTGCAGGTTGCCGCCGGTAGAATCCTCAACTGCCTCAACGCCGATGCCCGAGTCACCGTCGTCTCCCCCAAGGCCGGCCTCAACGACGAGGTCGCCTTCCGAATCGCCCAGGAACAAATCACACACATCGACCGCGTCTTCGAGCCCCAGGACCTCGACGGTGCCGACATGGTCCTCGTCGCCATCGACGACCCTGCCGCTTCTTCCGTCATCTGGAAGCTCTGCAAGGAGAAGCGCATCCCCGCCAACATCGCCGACGTGCCTCCCGAGTGCGACTTCTACTTTGGCAGCATCCACCGTGATGGACCCTTGCAGATCATGGTCAGCACCAACGGCAAGGGTCCCAGGCTTGCGGCTGCCATCCGTCAGTTCATCGCCAAACAGCTGCCCAAGAATGCCGGAAACGCCATCGAGACCATCGGCCAGCTGCGTGTGAAGCTGAGAAAGGCAGCCCCCAAGCCGGAGGACGGACCTAAGCGTATGCTTTGGTGAGTCACCACAGCCAAGCAGGAAGTGCCGGAAAACATGTTGGAAGCTAACCAGCTCTGTATCTAGGATGTCCAAGGTCAGCGATACCTACTCCTGGGAGGAAATGTGTGGCCTCACCGAGGAGGACATGGACAACCTTCTTCTATTTTACCCTCCCAACAAGGTTCCCTCCATGGACATTTTGAAGGCTCTGCGCGGCGGCAATGACGTCAAGAAGCTCGACATCTTTGACGGATCTTTCGGCTTCAGCGTGGGAGCATAAGCAATGCAACGCCATTGTCAACAAACAACACCGACAAAAGTCACAACAGTATCGAAAACGAAAAGCGCAATGTTGGCTGCAGACTTGTGGCCGGCATTCTGCACCAAACAAGGTTCGAGGGCGTCGCACGGGCATTTGTACAAATTATGAATGATTTGGGATACGGGAGCATATTAGCGCCGGGAAGCGAAAAAAAAATTGTTGTGCCGTGTTGCCGTTTACTTACGGAGGGATCTATATATTCTGATCTGTATCTTTGTATGCGAAGACCTTTGAGGAGGACGGAAGGCTTGTCTATTGAAGGGAAACGGGCGTATCATTGCAGACTGCAAGAATTGTACAATCCTCATGGTTGAGCCAGAGATTTACCAACGTAGCTTGAAAAGCAAATCACAATCCACTCACACTCAGACTGACACATGGGCTAGTTCATGCGGATGCTACTGTTTCAATGCATCGCATCGGTTCATGTAGCCGGGTAAGCAAAAGAAACATCCAGGTTAGATCTCATCTCTTGGAATTTTTTATATTCATCTCAAGCGTATGATCCGGAAACGACTATATCTTTCTACACGAATCTATCAAATTCATGTTGGTCCATGCTATAATGAGGTTGGGATTTTCTTTCTTTCTTATTGTTGCATTCTGACTATTCGGTTAGACATCTACATTTACTTCAGCTTAACCCTGAACTCGGCATCCTTCTCCTTCTCATCTCCAAAAACATTAACATTCCAATGTTTGGGGTCTAGGTTATAACAGTTAGTTTTTATGATGACTGCGCAAAGGGAACAAACGGTCGACTTACAAGCGTGGGGCACGTTGAAGCGGATGGGATCCTCGCCAATCGAGTCGATAATCTTAACGGACTCAGGATCCAGTGCAACCTCCTGGAAGTTGGCCTGGATGCGAGAGGGGGTCACTGACTTGGGGATGACACTGTGGCCACCAACCTGGGACCATGCTAGGACGACTTGGGCAGGGGTAACGGGCTTTCCAAGCTTAGCCGACAGGCTCTCGGCGACGGCCTTGACCTTCTCGTGCTCAAGGATCAGAGGGATGCCAAAAACGTTGTTTCCAAAAGCCGAGTAGGCAGTCAGGTGAATGTTCTTGTCCTTCATGTAGCTGACCAGTTCAGGGCTGAGGAGGCGAGGGTGGCGCTCGATCTGGTTGGCAGCGGGAACAACGCCAGTCTCGTCGATGATGGCTTGAAGCTATTTACAGCATCTGGTTAACAACTTGATTTGGCCATTTGAAGAATGGATTAAAAACTTACATGGTCGATCAAAAAGTTGGAGACGCCGATGGATCGAGTCTTGCTCTTGGGAAGAGCAGTCATGGCTGTATTAACCGTGAGAATCTTGCCTGTTCACATGAAGAATAATACATACCCCTCCAAGTATCTACAATGGAAACATTGGTGTTGATGGCAACCTTGCTAGCATCCCTGGGGTCGTCAGGGAAAAGGTTCTCGCCTGGATGGAAAGCAACAGGAAAGTGGATGAGGTAGAGCTACAAGAATTTCAAGTTAGAACACTTTTCAGATACAAATTCGCGTAGGCAGCCGAAGTATGATTGCTTACATCAAGGTAGTCAAGATCAAGCTCCTTAAGAGTATCATCCAGAGCGGGCTCAACGTCCTTAGGGTCGGCGCTGTTCAGCCAAAGCTTGGAAGTGATAAAAATGTCCTCGCGCTTGAGGCCAGGAATTTCAGCGAGGGCCTGCTTGATGCCCTCACCGCACTCAACCTGGTTGCCATAGACCTTGGCAAAGTCCAGGTGGCGGTAGCCGGCTTTGAGGGCCTCATAGACGCCAGTCTTGACCTCGCCGGGCGCTGACTGCCAGGTGCCGTATCCCAGAGTGGGAATCTCGTAGCCCGAGTTGAGCTTGGCCTTGTTTCCGGTGGACATGATGGAATGTAGAGGGAATAATGGGAGAGGAGGTTGAGATGGAACTCAATGGGGCCTGCGAGGGCCGGCAAGACCTGCCATCTTATACACGCCCAGCTTCCACTTCCTAGTAGCTTGCCTTGAACCAGGACCAGACCCACGCAAGACACGCTCGTGGGACCCTTCAGTCTCGCTCAACACCATCCATGGAATCCGCAGCACCCTTGGTGTTCCACCATTAGCGTCCTCAGTCTACCGCTCAACCCCACCAGAGGAGGGGTTGTTACGAAGGCAATCCAGCACCGTGGAATCGCCGGGAGATGTAGATAACGAACCGCAGCAGCCCGTGTAAAAAAGGTGAAAAAGAAGCATTACCGAACCACGTTGTTGACGTTAGTCGCTGCATTGGTGCAACGCTCTCCGAGTAACTGATTCGTCTGTCCTGCGTCATGGCTGCGCCGGACTTTGAGGGACCATGTCGAGAACCCCTCCCCCCACCAAAAGACTAAAGTCAAAGGCAAAAAAAGACGAGTGCTGGCGCGAGATCATTGCTCCATCCGACAAGATAAAACGGGGCGCGACCGTTTTAGCGCTGGAGTGGGCATTCGTCATGCCTCTGGTCCTGGGGGTTGACATATCGGGAAGGAAAATGGGCAATAGCTTCCGCACGGAGCTTTGGCGCCATGTCATGCGTCCAGTCGGAATCGCTCCTTGACAACGAATGATTGAGTTAGGTAGGGCGTGTCTTCCCTTCTGCCGATCCAATATTGGGATGCACGATTGACAGCCAGATGGGTGACAAAAAAGAGTGACTCGCCCTCAAACAGATTGTGTGACTACGACAGCGACATGACACTGCAGTCGACGCATCATGACATTGTTGGAGTTTTCCGGGTTAAATATGGACACGAATATATATTGAACTAATAAAACCCTTACACCATTTCAATCATTCAAAGGATATGTGTTAACATGCTGTTGTACTGTGCCTGTCTTTTTTTGTCGCCTGGTTGCAGCGAAACTCCACGGATATGAATTATCCGGATATCATACTCCATTTCTCGTGCTCATGAAACTATGCAGTCTAATGGTCAATTTGTAATCAAAGAATGACTATTTTAAACTAGTCGAAGCGAATGACCAACATGATCGACATTCACCACGTTACCAAGACACTCTTGCCAGGGTCGACAGGCTTTCCCCATTTCCCCAGCTGCTGTCTAAAAAGGCAATAAGATTAGGCAAATATGAGTAACAGAAGTGTTACGGCCATGGAACGTCACGGCTGACCCGACCAATCAAGTGTAAGCCTTCATCTCTAACCTCCCATTCAATGATTTCCTAAATTTAGAGGCCTTCTGAGTTGTGGTCTGTAAATTGATCATTTCTTCTTTTAATTTCGTTTGCGCAACGTCCTTTGCGATGCTGGTTTCATCATGTAAAATTCTCCGGTTTGACTGGCCAGGCTCAATTGCTTCAACTGCCCAGCTAAGCAAGTCTCATTCCAGTCACGATGTCACACAGTATCCCAGTAAATTTTGCATTCACATTCCGATATATTGTCCTGGCATTCATGGCAGTACATTTCTACTGCGGAAAACAGGTGACAGAAGCCTGTGTTGTTGCTTTTCTCGACTGAAAATTCGGCCTTTTCCCTATCTGACCCGCCTTGGCTCTCATACGACTTTACCGGATACGGCCCCGTAACGCGCATATGACACGAGGCCAAGTTCTCGGATTGGAGTCGGCTATTTCTACCCTACTCAAGTTCCAACCAAATCTGACGTAAGCCCGGACCGTAGTACCGGATATATAATTGTGAATATGGACGCGAATTATATAAACACCGATGTTCCGATGCTCAACCCAAGTTCTCTGGATCCCTCCCAGCCAGTCATCGGACAATTAATGCTCACCCGCACACCACAATGCGATTCATCACTGACCCACGGGAGAAGCCCGAAGCCAAGGATGTCCCCCTCCTTGTAATCGGGGCTGGATTGCCACGAGCTGCTACATCGTCGATGCAGGCGGCTTTTGAACAATTAGGCTTCGCACCATGTTTACACATGGCAGAGATTATCCCACATCCGCCTCGCGAGCGATTGCTGTTGGAGGCAATCCGAGAAACCGACAGGGAGCGGCGGCACAAACTGATCCGGCAAATATTCCAAGGATACACATCCGGTTGCGATCTCCTCGTCATCTTCTTCGTCCCAGACTTGATGGACATGTACCCAGACCTCAAGGTGGTGCTAAACGGACGCCCGGATCCAGAAGCCTGGGCAGTCAGTGCCAGAGAGAGCTTCAATTTCTTCTTCTCCCCGTGGTTCAAATGGACCGGGCTTCTCTTGACAACCGACAGACTTTGGTATGCCCTCAACATGGAATCCGTCAAATGGGGCAAGAATCACTTTGGCATCAACGACATTTTGACTGCACATGGCTACGAGCTATACTATAACTATGTCAGAGAGGAGGCCAAGAAACGCAACAAGCCGATTCTAGAGTTCAAGGCCGAGGATGGATGGGAGCCCCTGTGCAAGTTTCTGGGCAAGGAAAAGCCCAACACGCCGTTCCCGAGACTAAACGAGAGAAAGATTTTTGCGACCATCAAGACTGTCCTTATTGCGCGAGGTCTTCTTTCATGGGCCGCTCTGTTTGGTTCGGGCTGGGCCATTTGGAACTATGGTCCGCGACTTATGCAGATGATCGCAACACAAGGCGCATAATGATGGAAAGCACGACGATATTACCTTGTCCTGTGTACGTTTATAGGCAAAAAATATTAAAAATAAAAATAAAAAGAACTCAATAAAAAGAACTAGATAAAAATGAAGTGTATCTCGACTTTTGTTATATATATTTTTCTTGAGCAAAGCAGAACTTGACCAAAGCCGAGCGCGATCACTGTAGCAATCCTATGCTTCACATCACATCTTTCACCTTGGTGTAAAACGTCTTCGAAGAAATCTTTTATTTAAACATCGGCATAAATATCAGGCCTAAACAAAACAAAAAAGGCATGGTTAGAGCCTCTACCCAAAGCAAGTTTTGACCCACAGTCACCAACACCGCGTACCTATCATCGCTTCTGTCGATACCATTGCCGAACAAAATCCCACATCATCCCTCGTCCCCCAGGTCTAAGTCCCCAGTCTTTAGCTTTTCCACGAGGAGCACCATTTCTCTCTCCTTCGACTCCGTAGATGCTCTGAAGAGTCGTCTAGGTGTTCTTGTGTAGCAACACTCTAGCGCGAGGCCAACCAGCGGGAAATCACGAGGGCGCGATGCTGAGGGAAGCGTTTGCTGCCGGGGAATAGGTAGAGGAGGAGACTGCATAGGCACCAGGGGAGCAACCGGTCGCGGTGGTGGGCCCATGGGTTCCTGCACCTTGGAGGTGGCATAGGTCGTTGAACTGGAATATTGAGGCGTTCTTGCATTTTTCCAGCAAGTTCTTCTCCGACATCTACAGCCATTTCATCCTCTGGTTCAAACTGCAACTCGTGCTGCCCCTGAGCGCGCGCATTCTACTTGGTCTTGCGACGCTTTTGGGCCACTCGACGCCAGCGCTCCAGCTCTCTCTGCTGTCGCTGCTCCATCATCATGAACCGCTTATATTGGTCAACCACAGCTTGCGCGAAGCTTTTGTCCTCTACGGCAAGCCTCCTCCTGCGCGCTTTGATTTGGCTCTTGTTCTCCTTCTTGATCCTCTTCGCCTCCCCGTGCCACTTACTCGAGGGGTAACTACGAGGCCTCTTTTCCTAGGCATCAAGATCGATAGGCTTTTCTTTTTCGTGAAATGGATACTGATGTCCTGAGACATTCATAGAAAGCTCCAGGCTTTTTAGAATCGGAGAAGCAGCTTTAGACGTGCTAGTTTCGTTTCGAGCGACGATGAAGTTCTTTAACAAGGAGGCTCCCAGACGTTTCAAGTCACCTTTTGCCTCTCTATACTGCTTTCTCACGTTGTTACTATAAGTTATACTGCCCTTGTTCATCCTTGAGAGTATTGTCAGTTCATCCCAGGCGGCTTCATCCTCATGCCGTACTTGCATGAATGCGTTAGAGCTGTCATTATAGTTTACGCCGTCCCGAAAGATAGGAGTGTGGATGCTGCTCGTTGAATCAGCAACATTGTCAACAAAGTCAAGAACAAAATTGTCGAGGTCGCAACCATGAGCTACCGCGATATGGCTGTTTGGGTCTAGTTTGAACCCCAACAAGACACCCTTGGCCTCGATTCCATGGTTCCTATTGAAACTATCCCTAGCTTTCTTCCAAACATCCTTGATCAGGGATGCAAGATCCACTCCTCGAAACTCTCTTCGGTTGGCTTGGTCAAGTTTCCGTATGATCCTAGGCCCCTTTTCAGAAAGTATTCTCTTTTGTTGAACCCATTTAGCGATGAAAACTTTAAACTGTTCCCCCATGTGCTTATAATAGCCGTCATGGCACATCCTAGGATTAAGTGGCGGCCTTGGAGAGTTGTGTCCATATTCCAATTGGGTAAGAATAGCGCGAGCCCATCGCAATTTCTTTTTGGGCGTTATAGGCGTCGTCATCCTCATCGTTTAGTGCTTTGTGTGACCAATGCGAGCCGAGGGCTCTGAAAGTTGGATCTGTTCGTCCACACCTTGCACAATTTCCAAGGGCTTTTGAATTCGTTCTAATGCTCCATAGTGAGGTGGTTATATTAGATCCGTGAGTTTGAATATGTAGTTTACATTATGTCTGCAATCGTGGAAAGCTGGAAATGACAATCAATGTATATAATTCTAAACGGAGGATAACCTAACTATTTCTTTGTTGTTTCTAATAGGGTTGGCTCACGCCCGAAGGCTGGTGTTAGACAACAAAGAACAAAAATGGTATCACTTAGAAAAGTCTATCCACATAAAAATGAACTCTAGACAAGAAAAATGCTACTTTGAATTAGAATAAACACTTCAGCGTAATTCAAGTGATGTACACTGGGGCACCCATCCACTCTATAGGGTAACCGGTAGTCCAGAGCAATTAATCCAAATGCAATTATTTATTTAGCTAATTTGAAAGAGAGAAATTTATACAACGAGTAGCTCAACTGGGAATTAGTAGGTACTTTACGAGGGTGGGTTTTTGGAAAGGAAGGTAGGTGGGTGGGTGGAGGGTGCTGGCGAGGATACTTGCTTAGTCATCACATCACATATTCCATCCCACCTTGACTTCTGAAACAGCCCCACGTCCCAAGCTCACGCCTCTCAAGCTGTTTGCGACGCTTCACTCCATGTCAAGCTGTCCGGCTTCTGGCCCCATTCCCATTGTCAGGCCTCAAGCCTCTATCCAGAACGACTGCTGCAGCCTAGATTCCATCACCGCCATCTGCTGACCAGCCTAACCTGAACGCGCCAAAGCAGTGCACCAACGCGCCGCACCTGCCGAAGATCGCACACGAGATTGCTTCAACCATGGCGCGATTGAGCGGAGTTGGGTCTGTCGATTCGCCCACTGGTTCCCACGACGATCCCCTAGACTCGCCTCCCTTCTTCAACACTACCTTTTCCACACATCGTGTGTCGCCCCTCCACGTCGGCCCCGACGGCCTGACGAATGCGCGCCTCGAAACCATATCACTTCGCCTACGAGACACCCTGGTTGGAGACGTCGTTCGTGGTGTCCAAGTTGGAATCCAGGCAACAGAGACACCAGCGGGTCAAGTAGGCCCTCTGAAGGCGGTTAATGTGCAATGGTTTCAACCTAGCACAATCTTGGGCGATGTCGATGTTGAGGCAACAGGTTCAGACAGACATCGGCGAGGTCTTTGGATCGATATTCGCCATGAGAATGCTACGTATGCGGGGCTCCTCCTCCCTGGCCTTGGGGCTTCGCAGAATGTTGCGACACAGCAAAACGAGTCACAAGGCAGCTTTCTCCACCTGCCGCTTCTCCTATTACGAATGCCTCTCCCGCTCAAGAACATCATTGCCGACTGGCTTGCCTCTACTTTTGATTGCCGCGTAAGTCGACTCACAATGGGGACGAAGACAATATTGGGTGTCTGGGAGACATGGATTGAGACGGTCGGGCTGCGTGACAACGGCCCGGATCTTACGCTCTCTCTTGCGTTCAATGCGCCTCTATCGCCCGTGGCTGGCTCCGTAAACGAAGACACCGACCAGGATACACTGCAGGAAACTGCATCAGGCCTTAAATCCGTCGATATTACGATATCACCCCAAGATCTCCGACGATTCGCGCGTTTGGGCACTGATATTCAACCTCAGAAACCAAAATCCGCTGAACCTTGGGAAAACGACTCCGCCGAGCGACGGTGGCTCGCGGGGGCCAACCCCGATGATGGTTGGGCATGGAGAGCCAGCAAAGACGCAAAAACTCACCCTTTTACCGAGGCCTTGGGTCGATACCTGGACCGCCACCTTGCCTTGAATCTGTTTCACCCAAGTGTGCGCGTCACTCAGATATCTTGCAGCGGATTTGTTCTCGGCCAAAGCCGTTTAAAAATTGTAAGGGTCGGAGATTTGAGCCATGACCTCTCCCAAGCTGCGTGGGCCTTTGTGGAACAACTAGGGAGCAGGATTCAGGGTGAACCACTTCCACAGCTGTTCTCCGCAAAGTTCGGATGAAAGATGACCAGAGAGAGTGTTTCACAACATTCGGAGAGCGCGAGCATGCTGTCAGACATGCGGATGAGTTATACGACCGCGAGGTGCTCATTTGACCTTATGTTGATGCTACAATTCGGCAATTGGGGCGTTTTGAATGACGCTTCTAGAGGCTCCACATTTCTTTTCGATAGTGTGGACGTTTCACATTGGCTCCCGAAGCCTCACTTTTTGGCTAGTCTTGTCACGGAAGCTCAGACCATTGCGCAGCCTGTGTTATGCTGACCGACTACAACGGCGAGAACGACTACCTAGAATTATCGTGCCCTGGACCGAACGCGGCCACGGGGTGGCCGTGTCTGCGACCGCCTTTATTTCTTCTCCCCCGAAGATGGGAGATGCAGCTGAGCCAGAACAATGGATGCTTACTTTCGGTTCCCACCCCAGCGTATAAACTGACGAAAAGAATCAAGATCCTCAGATCGGGCCAATAACGCTTTCTGGTAAGGCTGCCAGGATCACAGCCTGCATGCCACCAAGTGGGCTTTGAGATGATGGTCGCCGACCGCATGGGGGTACTGTACCCACCCTTGTAGCTTTAGCTGAGGCCAAGCCTCCCATCTGCGAAGGGGAGTTGGAAAAGAGGGCTGAGCTATCGTCACCTGGTTTTGATGTCGCAGAGTATGAATCCTTAAGGCGAGGTGAGGTGCTCTATGGATAACGATCATCATTGCTGGAGGATCCTTCTTCTACACCGCATCACATAACATTAATCAGATCCGAGCCTTGACCATGTTGCCGATCTGGTTTCCTTCTTTTAAGTTTCCGTCTTGAGTTCCGTTGCGGGATCAGCTCCCCAGTCCGAACCGGCAAGGGCTGAGTGCATATGCATATCTGTGGTGGCATGGCCCCCGGCAGGCTAGTCATGACAGCAACCCTCACTACATACATAAATACCTGTGTGCAAGATGCACTCAATTTGGCTCGAACGGATTGCGTTCGTCCAATGCGTCGGTTCTGTACGCAATTAAATGTGCAGACGACGCAGCCCTGGACCTGGGACTTTGACGAAGCATTGGGTGCACTGCGGACCCGACGGAAAGGTCAAGGCTGCTTCTACTCACCGGTCGCTATCTTTTGAGGCTGAGTGGAGGGTGGCATTCAACGCAGCCAGGGGCGGATTCCTACGTTGGGGGCCGACCAGCCATGCCAATTACGAGGAATCCTTCGCTTTCCTAGGCCTCGTTTTCCCACTCTGGGGCTGCTTCGCCCTGTCCGTGGCCGTATTTGGTTCGTCTTGGCCAGCTAGCGCTGAAAGGCATGAGACAAAGCGCGGCTCCACCGTCCAGATGGCAGGCAGGACCCAATTTCTTTGACGTCGCCACGCTGTCGTCGACCTGGAGGATTTTGTTGTGGGAGACAGACTCCACATAAAAATAAGCAGCGCGGGGTGGGGCCAGTGATTGAACCCGACGTCGTGTCCGGGGGATCTTGGACTCTTGGCGTCAGCCCAGCTGCGGACCTGATTATGCCAAGATCTCAGAGGGCTGGCAAAGCAAGTCTCGGCGTGAGCCAATTTCATATCCTGGTGGTGGGAGCTGCGCGATTCCCGGGGACTGCGTCCACCTCATCTCGCCTTCGAGGCCAGCGAGCTGCGGCCCACCCGCCGGGAGTCGATGAGAGGGGGGACAGCTGCGCAGGCCAAGAGATGGCACACGTAACAGGAAGCTGGCTGAGCAAATGACTGCTGCAGTTGCACGGGTGCTGCATTTTCTGGTGGCTGCTGGTTGCGTCCTGCAGGTGAGACACAGCCTTGTTGACATTGGCGAAACCTGGAACAAACTGTCACTCCCACAGCTAGTTTTTGCCTCTTGTGACGAGACTTTGGGGCGGCCGGGTCCAAACCAGCTCCTTCAGAAATTTCTTCCGGCTTCCTGTGTCAACGTCTTTGTGGCCCGTGTTGTCCTATGTCGGAATGTTGCTGTTGGCCGTTCATCCACCATCCCTCCCGCAGCCCAAGCGCATCTCCACATACTCCATTTATCCCAGCACGTTGTTCTGGGACCGCAGCCGTGGGCCCCCCAGGTGACTGCTTGCATTGGGGGCTGTGACGGGTACCGTGCAGGCTTCTTCCCAAGACATTGGCGTCCTGCCAAGCAAGCCGTCGAACCCGTCGTACATCACAAGCACCCTTGGGACTCCCACCTGAGGACACCCATGCAATTTAGACCTGGGACGTCCACGCGAACGCCGTTCATTGGTAATGTTTGTCTGCGGGCCAGGCTTGGAGGTACGCTTTTGCAGCCATCGGACAGGGGTCAGTCTTACCGACTGTAATTGAAAGAGCCGCATTGCCCATCTCCTCGCAGACGAGGCTCGCCCTCTCGTTCTCTTCTTCTTTTCTTCTCTGCTCCTGCCGATTGCTGGTAACCTGAAGCTTGCACTTTTGTTACTCTCACAGGGCCACCACTTCTGCGACCACGGAACCCAATCCATCATGTCTAACACAACGGGGTCGACAGCCTTCAAGTACTTTGACTTTAATTGTCCAAAGGGAGGAGATTTCTATATTTGCGAGAACGAGGCCACCCAGTTCATAGGATGTTGCACCAGCGATCCCTGTGCCGATGGCGGCAGCTGCCCAACGGCAAACCTGCGAGCCTCGTCGTTTGATGGCGACAAGTACCAGGAGCTCCCCACACAAGACTGCGACAATAGCAACTCGACCAACATCTGGTATACTTGTGCATACAACGACCCTCCGTTCCTGGGATGCTGTCTTGAAAACGCTTGCGGACTCGGGCAATGCCCTCAGGATAGTTTGGTTCCGGCCAAGCTTTCTGACACTTCGACCAATGCTCGGAAAGTTCTTAACCCTCCGGGGGCCAGCGCATCATCCAGCTCATCCAGCTCTGGCGGAGACAGCGGGTTGTCCTCGGGAGCAATTGCCGGTATTGCTGTGGGTGCCGCAGCAGGTGGCTTGATTGTTCTGGGATTGTTGTTCTGGTTTTGCTGGCTTCAGCCGCGCAAGAAGAAGAAGCAGGAGGAGGAGGAGGCTGCTCGTGCTGCCCAACAGGGACAGTCTCAGATGACGCAGCCCGGCTCGCCCGGAACATTTGTTCCATCGGATACCCCCATGAGCCACTACCAAGGTATGTTGGATTTGAGCATTGTATATCAAACTGGCGACGACAAGTTGCTGACAAACGCGCACAGGATCTTTCTCCACTTCTCCCGTCACGCCTCATTACCCCAGCGGAGTGACGGATGCGTATGGAAACAAGCTGTCGCCATACCCACCCAGCTATGACCGACCAACTTCGATGAGCACCTTTTCCGATGTCAGCGCGGCAAACAGAGGATACAATAACGGATACTCGCCTGTTCCCATGATTCCAGTACAAGAGATGGATGGTACCGACACCCCGCACGAGATGAGTACCGGTCAGGAGCAATATATCTCTAGGCAAGAGGACTACGACCAACAGGGCCACCACGACCAACAGGGCCATCACAACCACCGGACACAAAGCCCACCCAATCACCTGGGCATCTCGTCATGAGAGACGGAACCGGTGGGCAGGAAAAGGGAGGGTAATGTTATAGATACCAGCGTGTACAGCATCGATATGAGGAAAGCAAGAGCGGAATGAATAGTCGATATGGGATCTCGACGGCGATGGGAGTTGGGAAAGTAATGCGTTCGATTCGATATACCAAATATGCTTAAAAGCTTAATCTAAGTGTTTAAAATTGGCCCCTTGCGGCTCTGCTCGACAAGCTTTCCTCCCCTCCTGTTTGGCAAGTGATTATTAACCGGCTCCAGAAACCGTTCGATGCCACGGCGTCCCGGAACCAGGCATTTCCTGACCAACATGGACCAGTTTCCCGTTCGAGGCAATTAGGCGTTCCGGAGAGCTTAAAAACCACGAGCGTCGGCTCACATCCCGGCGTCCAATCTCGCAGACGTGAGTACGACCAGCCCACGACGGCCAATAACACGACTGCCCGCTCCAAAGGGCGTCAAACACGGCCCATGTTTCATTGCCCGCCGGACCGTGTCTCAGAAATTTTTAAAGTTGCAAACGTGGGAGGGGGCCAATCTGCCAAACGGAGGTGCTGCCGGGCGTCACCGCTCTTCGGTTGGCAGCACAGCCTCACTCGCCCATTCCCGATCCTGTCACCTTTATTTCTCTGCCCTTGCTTG
>NAGG01000177.1:0-21412 GCA_003031705.1 Calonectria naviculata | reverse complement strand
CCAAACCCCAAACCACAAACCACCACAGACCCGGCTTCTTCCCACCCCCCTCCACATGCCGTCGCCTCTTTTTTTGGCGTGATGTAATTCCCGTCCAACCCACAACCCACAACCGCGCTGGTCCGCCCACGGGGGAACCAGGTTTTTTTGCGGGTGCCCCAGTTTATTCCACCCACAAGCGCATCCAAACTTTGACGCTTCGGGGTCCTTCTGGGGCAAGCGTCGTGTGGGCGGCCATTCGGCCGACGTGCGTGTCTGTGTGCGTGGTGGAGTCGCATCCTATATGAATATGCGAAAATCCCCCAATGAATAACTTCACTCTCTGAGACAGTCAATTCCCTTGTTTCTTGGGGACCAAAAAAAACCTTTATTCCTCTCTGCTTGTCCCTTCTGCCTTGGTTCCATCATGACTGTTCTCGTCGGCAGGCCCCTCGACTGGGCCATCACGGCCACGGCCGGTGCAGGTTTCCTGCTCTTCGGTTATGACCAGGGCGTCATGTCTGGTCTTCTCACGGGAAAGGCTTTCACCGCCACCTTCCCCGAGATTGACACGACAAACGGCGGCAACGGCAGCTCCTCGCTGCAGGGCACCGTCGTGGCCATCTACGAGATTGGCTGCTTCTTCGGCGCCATCTTCTGTCTGCTCCTGGGTGAGCGCCTGGGCCGTCGAATGTGCATGCTGCTTGGTTGCGTTGTTTTGAGCATCGGCGCCGCCCTGCAGGCTTCCGCATATGGCATCCCCCAAATGATTGTTGGCCGCATTGTGGCTGGTTTAGGAAACGGCATGAACACGAGTACTATCCGTAAGTTTCTCCTTGTCCTTGTTGTTAAACTCTCGGCCGATATGCGAGGTTTAAACACGCCACTTTTACCATGCATACAGATGGCTAACACGACTGCGAAATATAGCCGTCTGGCACTCCGAGCTTATCAGCGCCAAGAACCGTGGCCGAGGTCTTGCCATTGAGCTGGCCATTAACATTTTCGGTGTCATGATGGCCTATTGGGTCGACTACGGCATGTCCTTTGTCGAGAACGAGTCTCAGTTCCGCTTCCCCCTCGCTCTGCAAATCCTCTTTGCCATCATCACCTTCTTCGGTGTCATGTTCTTGCCTGAATCCCCACGTTGGCTGATTGCTCACGACCGACACGACGAGGCCCGCGAGATTCTGTGGGCTGTCCGTCCCGATGCCCGAGAGATTACCAAGGAGGATGCTTCCATCAGCCGCAGTCTTGCTGAGATCCAGCATGCCATCCGAGAGGAGCGCGAGGCTGCTCAGACTGGCAGCTTCCAGGCTATGCTCAAGAATGGCGAGCAAAAGTTCCTTTACCGTACTCTTCTGGGTATTGGTGGCCAGTTCATGCAGCAGCTCAGCGGTATCAACCTCATTACTTACGTGAGTATCTCGCTCAACCTGTTGAAATTTCAAATCTCGATGCTAATATGATTTCTATTAGTACGCCCCCGTCATCTTCCAGAAATCCGTCGGCATGTCGCAAAACATGTCACTGCTTTTGGCTGGATTCAACGGTGTCGCTTACTTCTTCTCTTCTCTGATTCCCATCTGGGTCATTGATCGCCTTGGCCGCAGAAAGCTCATGTTGTTTGCTGCTGCAGGCCAGTGTGCTTGCATGGCTATTCTAGCCGGTACTGTCTCAGATGGTGGCACTGCGGCCGGTATTGTTGCCATTGTTATGCTATTCTTGTTCAACTTCTTCTTTGCCGTTGGTCTTTTGGCCATTCCCTGGTTGCGTAAGTTTTTACCGAAATTGCAAAGTTGATGGATCAAAACTAACCACACCTAGTACCCGCCGAATACGCCCCTCTCGCGATCCGAACTCGAGCTGCCGCGTTGGCTACCGCTTCCAACTGGATTTTCACCTTCCTCGTCGTCGAGATCACGCCCGTATCGATCGATAGCATCGGCTGGAAGACTTACATCTACTTTAGCGTCTTCAACTTTGCCTTCCTGCCCATGATCTACTTTGGATACCCCGAGACCCGCTTCCTCTCGCTCGAGCAGATCGACAAGCTCTTCACCGGCGACAAGGTCAAGCTCCACTGGGACCGAAGCATGGGCGTTCCCGGCGAGCTGCCTGCCAAGGATGAGGATATGGAGACTTCCGGTGTTGAGCACGATGAGAAGATTTCCAAGGGAGAGGGCATTGATGCTTTCCCCAAGTCTGGAAACTAAGATACCCCCCCGGCTTTTGTTGGAGAGACAAGGCGATATATGATAGTAATGGATACCCGTCGAGCTTTTGAGAAGCCGACTGTGTTTCGATTTAGCAGAAATTAGTCGCAAACAATAGTAACAACTCCAGTTGTGTGAAAAAAGAAGTTCTGATCCAAAGTGATGTCACCCTTGCCATCGGCCAAATTCTAAGCCCAGGGATAAAGGGGGAACCCGCAATAACCCGGGGCGTATAGTTGTCCAATGATAATTAATGTCAACTCTCATAATTTATTATGGGCTACCCACTTAGCCATAAT
This sequence comes from Calonectria naviculata, assembly GCA_003031705.1. Taxonomy (NCBI): domain Eukaryota; kingdom Fungi; phylum Ascomycota; class Sordariomycetes; order Hypocreales; family Nectriaceae; genus Calonectria; species Calonectria naviculata. The sequence goes on along the minus strand of NAGG01000177.1, from coordinate 18,918 downwards.
GACGAGGTTAGGACGGAGAGTGTTGCGGGTGATTGAACTCCAAGATGCATACCATCCATGAATTCCGATATCGCCTTGCTCTTTTTTTTTCAGAGCGCCAGGACTTCAACCTAAGATTGATAGTAGATGCACCCTTCGCAGCGGCGGTGTCCACACACTGGGCAAAAAAAGCTCACGGCAAATGAGTTCGGATTCAAACCGCAGTTGCACTGAAGAAACATAGGTTAACAAGCCCTAGACTGTCCGTTACATTCCTTTTTAACTCACGCATGTCCAGTATATCGCGACTGTCGTGGGAAGGGCATGGGTTCCGGGCTAGTCTGCATGGATGATGTTGGCTTGCCAGTATCGAGAAAGGCTGAGGTCCCATTTGTCCTGTAATGCCTCGTTTCTCCCATCCATGACAATGCTTCCTTGGGCTTGAAATATCAGAGAGATTTATATGGGAAGTAATATTGCTTGATTCTCGAAATGACGCAATTTTCGCAGGTAGAAGTAATGTACAGAATCATCAAGCTGTACCCCCGCATGAGATGAGGCCAGAAATGTATATCACGCACAATGGATTCCCATAGGGGCGCCGATGGAACGCCTACTATACCCCGCATCTGCATCATATGACAATACTTTGTATCCGATTGTTCGGCTCTTGGGGCTGTCCGATTCATTTAGTGGCGAACGGTCAACCTCATAAAGGAACCTCAATGCACAATGACGAGCAGGAAAATGTTACTCTTGGTGATATGTTGGTGAGGATTTAAGAAACAGTGTTAAATATTTCATTTATTTACTAAAACTGTCTACTTTATGAATCAGCGCGCTTGATTGAAGTGGTGAGCCGTCATCTCAGATCATCGAGGTCTACTGCGGTACCTCTCTGTAACTACCAGGGAATATTGCTCTAAATGGTCCATTCCTATTTATTCTATCGTCACCATGAAAGCATCAGCGGCCTATCTCATTTTTATAATTCCGGTTATTGGTCTAGTCCATTTTATGTTGGCCACCTTGGCAAGCTTTGCATTGATATAACTTCACCTCCTAGTTATTCTCTTTCTCATGATTGTTTTCTTTTTCAATTCATGACTTCCAAGAAAACCAATTACTCTTTCTCTTTTCTCCCTCTTGCCTCTTCTTCCACTCTGTTTCCTGTTCTGCCATCCACGCCTGCATTTCCATGCATTTCCTCTCCATCTGATCATCTGTCAAGAATCCCCGTCCACCATCTGGCGCCGTGTCCTTGTCGCCTGATCCACTGTACGAGCCCTCCGTCACGCCCAGAACCTCACAGAGCCCTTCGGCCTTGCCTGTTAGCCACTTCCCATAGCGAAGTCCATCACGCCAGTGTGGGGGAAGGGCCTTGAAGCCAAGTAGGGAGCCTAGGAGTGCGCCGGCGAAGCATGCATTGGTGTCAGCGTCACCTCCCTCCATGGTCAGGTCAGTAATAAGAGGCTCAAAAACAGAGAGTTCGTTCTGAAGATGGCTGTTTGATGCCATCTGACGCATAGCCAGCCGCAAGAGCAGAATACCAGAGCCGAAGCACTTGTAGACGTATCCGATCTTGTAGCTATCATCTAGCTTCAGATCAGCCAGGGTCTTTGCCGTGGCGTGGGTCTTCAATTCATCCACATCCAGCTTCGGTTCATCTTTTCGTTCAGGGTCTTCGAGCTCCTTTTCTCTGCGGTCATTATACCAATCGATACCACGGTCAATCATAGCATCGATGTCGCCTTCGGTGCGAATTTCTCCGCGAATGAGGCCACGTACGAGAGCAGTGCCAATCACACACGATATCACACATCTTGGGTCAACATGCGTGATGACAGAATAATTTGCAGCAACTTCAAACGTCTCCTCAACCGTCTTGTTTAGACACATTAGGCCGAGAGGGTGCGTTCGCATGAGACTCCCATTTGGCGCAGCATTATAGTTGACCGTGGTCCAATGTTTTCGCGCCGTTTCCTCAGGCTTCTCGAGAAAGTCCTTGCTTCTGACGATGGCGCCCACCGTCCTGCCCAGCCCAAGGGGAAGTGTATCCAAAGCGCGAAGACCCATGCGCACCCAGACGGCCAAGCGCTCGGCAAAGTCTTGAGGATCCAGCTTCTTGCCATCGCTGTGCAAGTACGACAGCAGAATCAGCATGGCATGGTCGGTGTCGTCCGTCCATTCGCCTGGACGGTGAAAGTCCCTGTGGCGATCGCGACGGAATGGAGTAGCCTTGTCAGCCGGGAGTAGGGTGAATGATCGTGAGGGATACGCCTTGGCTGAGAGGTCTGCGTTGAGAAATTCCGTGTACAAGCCGATGGCGTCTCCAAGAGCGGATCCAAATAAGCAGCCCACGACACGGTCGTGGAGAGCGGCCTTGGCCAAGGCCTGAGTGGCATCTGGGGACGAGTTAAATGAGGCTGCCATGATGATAAATATCTCTTGTGAGTGTCGAAAACGCCAGCTGATACGAAAATGTCGTCGCGGGAGATCGGGGGCATAAATAACCTTAACTCCTTCAGCTCAAGGCATCCATTTAGCGCACCCTCAGCTCTGGAGGCCTGAACACGCTAGGGCGGTCGCTGTGGTGGCAGTGGAGCGCCACAATAGATGGGCGAGGCTGAATCCCAGAATCTGGGTGCCTAAAGACATGCTAGGGCTAAATCATGTTTTAGACATATTGGCAAGTCATAGTTAGTAATTATTCTAGCAAGGAAAAAATGCAAACCTATCCTACGATCCATCAGTTATGGCTAGGTCGTCCTTATGATGGTTTAAAGAGTGGCGTACATGTGTAGCAGGTGTGCTTCATTTCAGATCATGGTAGGAAAACGAACATTGCAAATGCCACATGGTATGAGGCTATTCATACTCTCTACTCTCTATCTTTGCGGTAAACCAAGCTAGTCGCAAAAACATTTACCGGATTACGTTTTTAAAACGTTGATTGAATAAAGCGGACCATCCCTCATAGTTTCAAATGGGTGTCTGCCGCCACTGCTTCGTCTCTGGATCCAAGCAATCCCGCTCCGCCTTTTTCCATTCATTAACCATCACATCCTCGTGAGCTTGCGATCTTGGTGTGATTTTCGCAGGGTACTCTTCGGGCATGATCGCAAGGCCCTGCGTCAGCCTGTCCGGGTCTGGGAGGATCGGCTTGCCGCCCTGGTCCAGAGCCGGCTCAATGTTGAACCCCCACAACAACCGAGACATGGCGAGGAAGAGGGTGTTCTCTGCGACGTGCATGCCCGGGCAGATGCGACGCCCCGCGCCAAAAGTAAAATGGTCTCGCTTGCTACAGTCGGGGTTTCTTGCGGAATCTCCAAAGTTCAAATCATCGCCAATGTATCGGTCTGGGTCGAATGTCCGCGGATTGGGATGACGCTGAGGGTCCATGTTTATCCCCCACACGTTGATCATCACACCCGAGTTTTTGGGGATGAGATAGCCTTCATAGTAATCATCCTTGGTAGGTGCATGTGGAACCGCCCCCGTAGGCGTCGTCGGCATCCAACGAACCGTCTCCTTCATGCAGGCCCGAATATATGGCAGCTGCTCTAGGTCGTTCATGTCAGGCAAGCGATCGAGTCCCACGACCCGGTCCAGCTCATCCTGCGCTCGTTTCTGTACTTCTGGGAACAACAGCATTGCCTGTACAAAGCCATACAGGGTGTTGGAAGTGGTGTCCGATCCGGCCTCAAGCAGCGTACCAGATATATAGGAGGCCTGTTGGTCATCAAAACCCTCCTTCTCTTGCGCCTGTATCATATCCACACAAAAGCACTTATTCAGCACTCCATTCGTCATGTCTTCCTTTGCTTTCAGCCAATGGCCTAGATATAGGGCTTGTTCGCGACCATGAAGCCATCGAGCTTTCTTGAGAGCCGGGAGCATAAATCCAGGTAGCTTTCTCAGCGCAGGATAAAATTCAATGAGAGAGGCCGACAACATGCCCCCGATGCCTACAAATTCGACGAATCCGTCAAAAAATTGTTTCATTTTTTCATCATCGTATGTGGATGTTCGCCAACCAAACACCATGGATGTCGTCAAGGCGTTTGTGTGTCGTCGAATGTGGTATAGAAACTGGTCCGGTTGCACAATCATTTCATGGAGCATTTGCTTGCTCTCCAAATCTTGGTATGGCAAGTAAGCCCTGGAAAGCGAGACGCTGAGAAGTGTGTGCGCCAATTTTCTAAACTATATCCCAGTTAGATATGTCCGCCATTTGAAGACACCCATCCGACTCACACATCGCCATTCTGGACCATATCTCTACTAAAGGTCAGAAACTGTCAATGTTTTGTGGCCATGGGTAGCATACCAAGAATGCAAACCTTTGATTGCCGCTGCATAAAACTTGCGCGACATAGTTCTCTTCTCGGTCAGAGTATATAGAGCTTCTTCTATCCAGTAATTCTCGAACAGCTTTATCTTCAGATAAAACGATTAGAACTTTGGTGCCCAAAATTAGACTGTACACGGGACCATATTGGCGTGCCCATTTCTCGTACTGCACGTGGACGTCTTTCCTTGGCATCTTCCTCACACGTTAGTCAATCACAGGTGCCTGAGATATGTATCTCACCTGATGAAGGTTTCCGATGATGGGCAGAGTTGGTGGTCCAGGTGGGTAGTTTTTGGGCCGCCTTCCTAGAGAAAATAAGTAGCCAACCAAGCCAATCAAGGCCGCCACCACTAATATTTCCTGTATCAAGAACATGTTTTATGGGGAAAGAAACTGGGTTCGTTTGTTATAAGATATATTTGGTAAGAAAAATAGAAAAACGTAGGAGCAAGCAACTCTTTAAATACTTGGAGGCGGTCTGGTTGCGACCATGCCATTCACTTGCCGAAATCAATTGAATACTGGTTACAGGGATCAGTATCGCCGATCAGTTCTACAGTAGGGTGCACCTGACCTCCCTCTATTGATGGGATATCATGCACAGGGAGCGCATGCAAGGTTCTGGGCGGTCATATATACAATACCGCGTTGTTCATTGGTGCTTGCGTTTGCCTCTGTTGATCCTATCAGATACCGTTCTTTTGCAGTGAAATACTGCAACCCTCTTGCATCTATTGATTCGTTGTCACTATTGTGGCCCACACTAATATCCTCTATCTAGTAAGTGGAGGTTTCATATGTACATGAGAGAATCCGGACATGGTTGCAGTAAGAGAGCACTTTTCCGAGAAAATGCTTGGCCACATTCATGCCGCGACTGTAACCCCGCAGTAGCATTCTGTGATTATCATTTTTTTCATAATTTCGCAAGATTTCCTCATACTAACGTTTGGGTGCCGGGGGGCCTTACATTATCAACAGGTGGTATGCTATCATCCGAGTTGACTCGGAGGAAATTAAAATGCAGGTTCCGGTAAGATATTCAGACATAATACAGGCATTATTACTAAGTTTGGACGAATGCTTTTGGTGATTCTGTCCTGTTTCCTGAATATCCTCTGTACATGGAACTTGCATATTCAGCTTGCGTGAGCGCATAGTTTTGGTAAGACATTTTGGTCACCTGGGCAAATGAGGCGCCAGAACTAGTCTCAAACCACCTTTGCGTCATTTATGGTTATCTCGTAGCACTGAGATTGGCCGAAACAGTCTAGAATTCATTTTCATCAATCGGTTTGAATATTCCCCGACCTTCTCGCGGTGCTGCCGGGGGGTCTAGAGCAGTTTCTTTGAGCTAACCGATTTTCGTAAGCATGCGTCCTATCCTTGTCCATGATGTGATTATATGCAAGTACGTAGGGATCAATATTCCGTGCAGAGTGGGATTTATGTAGGTGTTGACTAGAATTACACTTAGCACGGCCGAACCTTACAACATGGCCCATGACTAGAGCTCTGAAAAAGTAACACGCACCAGCGCCCTTGGTGATGTTTTGATTTTTTCCCCTTCTTCTTAATTAATCACCCGGCGATAATCGTGTGCTTTCGCAGCCCGTCTTGTAAGACGGCAGCACAGAGCGGGGTCAATATGCAGGGCAGCCCCAAAACGAGAAAGTTGCTTTTTTCCCATCTCAGCCTGACTTCACGCACCCTGTTCAAACACCCTCAGCATGATCATCAGAATACAATCAATCATCAATCACGAAAGCCTCTCCTGAGCCCCTCTACCACGTCGAAATGAGCGACATGCTCGAAGCCTGGCACGTTGGCGGTCACTACGCCGCAACGGAGCAGGAATACGACGCGGATCGCCCCGACGGGGACCCACGCTTGATGGAGTCCACACGTCCCGCAACTACCGACGATGCCACTTGGTGCAGGGATTTTGCCCGCTGCTTAGACGCCATCGAAGCCGGCGGCAACATCGCATCTTTCCATCACTACCCCAGATTCGTCAACCCGGGCCTCGATCTCAACATACCAGGGCATCCGACTATCCCACTGCCTCTCGCAGGGCATCATGTCAACGATGCCATCAAAAGCGCCTGCAGACTCGCCCGTGCCGACCAAGGCTACGAAACCATCCTCGATACTGCACTACGCAGCACATGGGAGCTGGATCACACCCAGTTCCAGCTTGTAAACCCCGCTTGGCCGTCTTTTCTCGACAAGGTTGTCAAAGACGTGGGAAATGACCTCGGCCTCGAGAATATGACAGTGAAGCCGGATAAGCTCCTCCTCTACGAGCCGGGGTCTGTCATCAACAAACATAAGGAATTAGAGGAGAAGGGTAGAGTTGCAACCCTAGTTATTTGTCTTCCTTCGGAGCATCAGGGTGCTGATGTTGTTGCCTCGTTCGGTGAATTGAAATCCACAATGTCGACTGCCCCAACATCACGTTTTGGCCTTTCAGCCTTAGCTTGGCTTTCCGATGCGTCATCCGATGTCAAGGAACTGGCTTCTGGCTACCGTCTAGTTCTCACATACAAGCTACTCAGCAAGTTCAGTGTATCTGCTACGCCAGCCCTTAAACGGAGCCAGAAGATCAGAGGGTTTCTCTCGGAGTGGCTAACTGATCGCCCTCGACTTGAAAGTCTCATCTATCCCCTAGAACACGATTACAGCGAGACAACTCTATCCCTAGGGAACATGAAAGGTCATGATCGGTCTGTCTGTCTGTCATTGTACAATCTGTGCCATGAAGACGGCTTCTATCTTATGCTTGCACAGATGACACATGAGCAAACCGTAGAGATGCGTGATTACCACCGTGGTTGTGACGGCGAAGAACCGACTACAACTCTGGAAACCGTCTACTCCATTACAGGAGAACCCGTAGCCTCTAATATCGACATCAGAGAGGAGACGATTCTGAGGGAAGGCTTGGGAGATCGTTCACCAGACAGCGAGGACGAAGGAAGTGACATTTATAACGAGGATGCCCCAAATACGCTCCGATACCATGACACGGTGGCTTTCATCGTACCCAAAGACCGCATATCTTCCTTCCTCACCTCTGGCTATGGTTTTGACCTCAAGACCGAGCCTGATAATGTCGATACCAATGCAGTCTCTCTCATCAACATGATCTCACGAGACCTCGAAATGTCACTCGAGAATGCAGCCACCAAGTGTGCCGCCCTCGAGGCTATGAGCTCAGCTATCCAGATGAACGTCGCACTCAAGGCAGAAACGGTTAGCCTCATTACGAAGTGGGCCTTGTACCTTGGCGATCCCAACCTTTGGACTCAATGTGTCAAGGCCAGCGTCCGAATGGGTAACTACCTGTTGGGAGTTTTCCAAGCCCTTGGGGCTCACTTGGCCGGCCATGAGACGGATTTTGACTGGGGTATCCAGTAAGTTCACATGTCCTGTGATATGTAGAAAGAGCTCTAACGTCGTGCCCTCGTCCTAAAGTTTTGGACCTTTTGTAGAAATTGCCAAGGCAAGACATGTTCAGCAGTTAATCAGGATAGGCCGCCAAAATTTAATTTCCCAAGCCCACATTGACTCCTTGAATGTTTGGGCTGAATCTATCCTTGACGAAAAGATCGAAAATCAAGACGAGTGGCAGATCGAAGACTTGACATTCATCTTCACGCACATTTGGGCCCGGTGCGAAGACTCGTTGTGGGTTCTTGACGTGTGCGTCAAATCCCTGGCACATCACGGATTGGGACAAGCAGTTTTCGTTGACAGTATCCCAGGTTCTTGCCGCTTATTGCTTCCCGGGGGTGTTCCGACCTTCTCTATGAACTGCTCCATAAAATGTCCGAGACCAGAACGGGAGAAAACACGGACATCAGTAACGTGATGTACGAGTATATCATCTCATACGCCGGTACCAAGCTTGATCTTTACGTCGATGACCTCTCTTATAGTGTGAATACCAGGGGAAACCTGTCACGCGCGGGGAAATTCGTCAGGTTCTATAAGGAGTCGGTCATCGACAACGATGCTCACGACGCCGGTAATGAGATCCTTGAAAGGTCGCTGGGGAGGATATGCAGAGCTCAACACTGGCCAAAACCATCCAGGTATTTCGGTGAGGAGATTCTGCACCCATTGGTCTGGGCACTCCGGCATCACCGGAATCGTCCCTCTTCGGCAATCAAGACATTCTTCAAACTCGCTCTACGAAAAATTATCCACGCTCCAATCATCACCACAATGCCCCCCTACCAACTCCCTGGCTTGGCTCACCGAGCACGAGGTTGCAACTCAGGCTGCCGCGACTGTAGGGATTTAGACTTCTTTCTTGCCTCGCAGCAAAGAACGTGGGAGCTCAAGGCTGACGCCCCGCGCCGTGCTCACGTTCAACGCCGCCTCCCAAGCAACATCTTCCGCTGCTCTGAGCTGCCTGCTGGCTCCCCCTTCCCGCACACGCTCGAGGTAACGAAGCTTGGGCCCGGCAAGGAATACGCAGATGATCTAGCCAAGTTCCAAAAGTCCATCTACGAGGTGGAATTCAACCTGATGAAGTTCAAAATGTGCTATCTCGAAGACCTTATTGGCGATGACGCCTACCGCGAGCTAGTCCTTCTCAAGAAGCCCTTTGGTGGGGATATCTGGGGTACAATTCCCGGGATCAAGAGAAAGTTGGATGAGGATGACACGTGTTGGCCGAAACGACCACGGCGAATGCCTCACAACCTGAGTAATGTGGGTGTGCTAGGATAGGTGTTTGACTAGAAGAAATGTGTTCTTGGTATGTTTAAAGTCTGTAACGTCTGCGTTGCTGTTGTTTCGTTTGGCATAATTTGCTGGCATGAGGCTGCTACTGGTGCGTTCTTTGGTGTTTTTTCTCGGGCCGGTTGTATTAGCGACCAATAGATACCATTTTCTCTACTAATTAAACAGAAAACATTAATAAAAACAAACATAATTATCATTTCTCTCTCCTTGCGCTTTGTTCTGTGATTTGTACTTGCCATCTACTGAATCCCGACGTGAACGGTTCGCTAAAGCCTAACATCATTCCTGGAGTTTTCCCGGAGCACCTTTAACCTATCACATACTCAGATACAAACTGTGCATAAAAGATTCTCGAAAGGTGGATGTTTTAAGAGTTTGTGTCATTAACATCATTAGTCTATGTTTTGTCTATTTATTTCCATACAAAATATCTTCCTTTTTCTTTTTTTAAGCAGAGGCGCAGTGACCTCCGTCAACTCGAATGTCGGCACCGTGGACAAACGAAGCGCCCTCCGAAAGCAGGAAGACGGCGGGGGCCTTGAAGTCCTCGGGCACACCAAGACGACCCAGCAGCGCACCGGCCATCCAAGTCTTTTCCACCTCGGGGTTCTCAATAAGGAGCTGGTCGGTCATGGCAGTGCGGATGTACTGTTGTTTATTGTTAGACGATGCGATTGTTATCAGCGGGATGCGGAGGGTCTCTTACGCCGGGCGACAGAGTGTTGACACGGATGCCAAACTTGCCCCATTCCTGGGCGACGGATCGGCACATCTGCTGCACGGCAGCCTTGCTGGTGTTGTAGGCGGTGCAAGAGAGGCCCTACAAGTCACGCGGTCAGTATACACCTTGGCAGTGCATCACACCAATGCATTGTTAACTTACTCGGTTGGCAATGTTGCCGGACATGCTCGAGATGATGACGATGCTACCCTGGGTGTTGTTATCCCGCAGGACCCTCGCCGCATACTTGCATGTGTTGAAGACACCAGTAACGTTGACCCTGAGGATGCGCTCGAAATCGGCAGCGGGGTAGTCGAAAGCAGGGATCTGCTGCTGAATGCCGGCGCATGCAATGGTACCCCAGAATGGGGCGCCGTTCTTCTCGGCATCGGCGGCCACAGAGTTCATGACGGCCTCGACCGACGACTCGTCGGTGACATCGCACTTCTGATAGGCCACATGCGAGCCGTTGGCCCCGGCGATCTTGTTCAGCAGGGCCCACTCCTCGGCAGCGGGCTGCTCAAGGATGTCGAGGCAGACGACGCTGCCACGGGCCTCAGCGACGGCAATGGCCAGGGTGATGCCCAGACCACGCGCGCCGCCGGTGATGGCAATTGTCTTTCCCTCGAGCGAGAAGAGCTGGGGAGTGGCCGTCTTGGGGGTAGGGAGAGACCTGGCGGGCACATCGGCCACGAGCTCAGCGTCGATGATAGCGGGAGCCATTGCGGGAGGTAGAAAAAGACTGGTTGGGGCTCAAAAAAAGATGCTTGATACTAAAGAATGATGGAATTGGAGACGCGCGAGTCGGGAATAACCACTGGGACCAAAAAAAAGTTCAGACGAGGAGAGGCAGAGAAAATTCTACACTGGAAGGCGGCTCAAGGATATACACATGGATCAGACCGAAGCGGCCGGCAAATGGACCGTTTATCAGATTTCAGCCCCATTTTCATGACAGTTGGCAATCTGCACATGGTCACGATGGCACATTGAGCGGCAGGTGTAGGCGTTGGAGGCTGCGACGGAGAGTTTTGGGTCGATTCCTTGTTCCCCGGCGTGGTGGTTGTAGCCGGAGGTGAGGTTGGAGAAGTGTCGGAGAGCAGAGCACCGACAGAAGGTGTATGCGGGAGTCAAGTCGAGCCGAAGCAGCGTCGCAGCGCATTGATTGGGGCCGGGAATGGCGAGTGCAGCCGGGGGTGTTTGACAAATTGTTGAGGAGCACAGCAACTGACCGCAATGCACAGCAATGCACCACAGTGTAGAGCGCCGCAGAGCAGTTGCAAGCGCCGTCTCAGACTCGCCACGTGCACACACCCGTGCACACACCCGCGCAGACACCCCCGAGTGCCTTCCACTTCCGCATTGGGCCGCACTGCCCAGGGGCCGAGGTTCTCCCCGTGGCGGGGCATAGCGCCTCCCCGTGCCCCTCGTGATCTGCCGTGATGGAGTCAAGAGCCGAGACGTCGGGAATGGCCTCCACCCCGCCAGCGCTCCCGGCTGCCTCATTCGGAATCAGGAAGCGGCACACGATGGACAGGCGACGAGAGCTAATCACACGCGCAGACAGATTTCTTTTCTGGAGCGCATGCGATGTCAATGGATGGCGGATGGTGCATGGTGCATGGTGGATGACTTAGCGCAGGGGAAGCAGACGGTGATATAACAGGAAGTTGCTCGGGGGGCTGCTCCTTCCTGTCTTTCTTTCCTCTTGTTCAGCCTGTCTGTCTGTCTGTGTCTGTCTGTCCGTGTCTGTCTGTCCGTGTCTCTCACTCACAGCAAAAACACACCTCCACAACCAAGATGGCGCCTATTGCAATTGCAGAGGCCAACGACCTCCCCGCCGCCGTCTCCAACGAGATTAAGCGAATCCAGACCGAGGATGCCCAGACCATCGACCTGGTGCTCCGCCAGTTCCGCTGCTTGATTGCCGATCTGTGCCAGCAGTTCAATGGAGGCCACCCTGGGTAAGAAACCGCAGCAAAAACATCGCCAATTGATCGTGGACCGCGCTAACCAACCCTCAATGCAGCGGTGCCATGGGCATGGCCGCAATTGGTCTCGCCCTCTGGAAGTACGTCATGAAGTACTCCCCCTCCAACCCCAACTACTTCAACCGAGATCGCTTCGTTCTCTCCAACGGCCACACATGTCTCTTCCAGTACACCTTCCTCCACCTCACTGGCTACAAGCACATGACCTTCGACCAGCTCAAGTCTTACCACTCTGCTCGCTACGACTCCTTCGCCCCCGGCCACCCCGAGATCGAGCATGAGGGTGTCGAGGTCACCACCGGTCCTCTGGGCCAGGGCATTGCCAACGCCGTCGGTCTGGCCATGGCCACCAAGCACTTGGCCGCCGTCTACAACAAGCCCAACTACGAGCTTGTCAACAACACCACCTGGTGCATGATTGGCGATGCCTGCCTGCAGGAGGGTGTCGCCCTCGAGGCCATCCAGCTGGCCGGCCACTGGAAGCTCAACAACCTCGTCGTCATGTACGACAACAACCAGGTTACCTGCGACGGCAGCGTCGACCTCTGCAACACCGAGGATGTCAACGCCAAGATGCGCGCCTGCGGCTGGGACGTCATTGACGTCGAGGACGGCTGCTACGATGTCGAGGGTCTCGTCAAGGCCCTCCTCCAGGCCAAGGCCAGCACCGAGAAGCCCACCTTCATCAACGTCCGCACCGTCATCGGTGTCGGCAGCAAGGTCGCCGGCGAGGCCAAGGCCCACGGTGCCGCCTTTGGCGCCGAGGGTGTCCGCGTCGTCAAGGAGTTCTTCGGCCGCAGCCCCGACGAGAGCTTTGTCGTCACCGACGAGGTCTACAACTACTTCAAGGACGTCAAGACCCGCGGCCAGCGCCTCGAGGAGGACTGGAACACCCTCCTCAGCAACTACGCCAAGGAGTACCCCGAGCTCCACGACGAGTTCAGCAAGCGAGTCAAGGGCGAGTTCACCGGCGACTGGCGCAGCATCATCCCCGCCAAGGAGACCTTCCCTACCACCCCCACTCCCTCGCGAAAGTCGGCCGGTATCATCTGCAACCCTCTGGCCGCCCAGCTCAACAACTTCATGGTCGGTACCGCCGATCTGTCTCCCTCTGTCAACATGATCTGGAAGGACAAGGTTGACTTCCAGCACGTAAGTCTTTGCATATTCCAAACACTAACAAGGTATGAGACAACTAACATCAAAATAGCCCGACCTCAAGACCACCTGTGGCATCAACGGCAACTACACCGGCCGATACATCCACTGGGGTATCCGTGAGCACGCCATGGCCTCCATCTCCAACGGTCTTGCTGCTTTCAGCAAGGGCACCATCCTCCCCGTCACCTCCAGCTTCTTCATGTTCTACATTGTAAGCCACTATCCCCCCCTGGCATTATACTGTTCCCAGCTAACATACCACCTTCAGTACGCCGCCCCTGGTGTCCGCATGGGCGCCCTCCAGCAGCTCCAGGCCATCCACATTGCCACCCACGACTCCATCGGAACCGGTGAAGACGGCCCTACCCACCAGCCCATCGCCCTCCCTGCCCTCTACCGCTCCATGCCCAACATCCTCTACATCCGCCCCGCCGACACCGAAGAGACTGCCGGTGCCTTCATCACTGCCCTCGAGTCCAAGAACACCCCCACCATCATCTCCCTCTCCCGACAGAACCTCGAGCAGTACCCTCAGTACTCGAGCCGTGACGGCGCCCAGAAGGGTGCCTACGTCTTCATCGAGGAGGAGAACGCTGATGTCACCCTCATCGGTGTTGGTGCCGAGATGGTCTTCGCCGTCAAGACCCGCGAGGTCCTCAAGGAGAAGTTCGGCATCAAGGCCCGCATCGTCTCCTTCCCCTGCCAGCGTCTCTTCGACGCCCAGCCCCTGGAGTACAAGCGCCAGGTGCTTCAGTACCGCAGCAACGCCCCCCGCGTCGTCATCGAGGCCTACGCCGTCAACGGCTGGGAGCGCTACGCCGACGCCGGCTACTCCATGTCCACCTTCGGTAAGAGCTTGCCTGGCAAGGATGCCTACAAGTACTTTGGCTTTGACGAGAACGTCATTGCCCCCGAGGTGGCCAAGTTGGTCGAGGAGGTCAAGAAGGAGGGTGTCGAGACACTGCGCGGCGAGTTCCGCGACCTCAACCCTGTTAAGCACGAGCACTAAGCGAGCAACATTCATGACATGTTTTAAAAGTATAGATGGGTTTGAACTAAATAGGTTTTGGATGTAATATGACTGAGATGACACGATACACGGATATATATATATATAAGATAAATACATCATCTTAAAATTAAATCAGCTTTATAATCTGCGTGAATATGTCCAATTCTTTGTAAAAAGTATCCCAAATCAAGCCGCTTCGTCTTAAATTAGAAACTTGAACCGGTAATAGCCACCACCCTTGCCTAGCCCTTGGTGCTAGGTAGCCAATCATACAGGTTGGGTTCTCGCAAACTAACGGTAAGATATAATAAGAGCTCGCTGGTAAGCATAGCCCATTTAGCTCACTCTTTCCTCAACACATCATGACCCACCACGCACTTTCCTGTTGAATCACCCCTCCTATAAAAGCATGTCTACTTAGTTATTGCCTGCCATTAAGCTACCAATTTCCCCTTTCATACTCTATGGCAAAAAATCGTTCAAATATGGCTGCACATCTGTCGAATACTCAAGAGACTATCAATGCGTACACACGGTGTACCGTTACCGTGGACGCAACCGAGTGGTACGTATGTCCGATCTTCAAGACAATTCTCGGAAATGAGGGCTCTTTCAACGAGATCTACACCACTACACGCCTATCACTTCCTCCTACACTTTACAAAGTCGTCACATTCCCGTCTCCTCCCTCGCTAAACTTTTTCCGTTCCCTGCCATGTCTTCATCTTGACGAAAAGGTCTGGGGAATCTACGCCCTACTATTGGGAAAGCCTGAATGCAAGGCGAAAGTGTATGTCGGTTCTGGGACGAATGCCGTATATGGAGTAAAAGCCCGATGGAAAGATTATGACAAAGCGTCAAATCTACCTCATTTCATCGAAATCGCCCTAAAGGAGGGCTATACTATCAGCTATCTTGGCCTACTGGCATGGGCTCCCATCCCTCTACCCGTCGATATCCCCCCGGCTCGTGTTCGGATGGTTGCTGTCGAAGAAGTCTTTACCTTCCTCTTCTTCGCTGGAACCGAGTCGAAGCTCGATGCATTGTGGACAGTGTTCATGCCATGGGATAGGGAGGATGTCGAGTGGCTCCCTCTTTGCAGCCACACTGCGCTCATAGAGCGACCGCATAGCCAATCATACAAGTCGAGTTCTCGCAAACAAACTCCCACGGTCACTAAACGAATGGCTCTTGTCTCATGAAAGATCAAGTAGATTACCCGTGGTATAGAAAACATCCTCCCATAAACTCCGACCACATACAAGTATGCCTCATTATACAATTCATCAATCGTTTCCCGTAATCCCCATATGAGCATTTAACCTGTTTCCCAAACGCCATCAACACAATAACCAGCGCTTTTAGTTTTCTCCAGGCCATGCCAATAAACCACTCTCAAAACAGACGTCTTCGGCGTCTGCCCCCAGTTGAATCATCCGGCCGTGATAGAGAAGCAAGACCCTCCCGAATGAACTCCCCAGCCCCAGACAAGCCTTCCCGGACCGAGCGCGATATGTCGTCGCTCCAGCAGCTCTTGACTGCCGCTGCCGCGCTGCTCCCTGCGTTTAGGGCCCCCCTGCCAAGTAAAGTGCCCGCTTGGCCCGCGAGAATGACGCTCTCGCGGAGTGTGCCTTTTTGACAGGTCTGCTCCACCGTCTTCTGCAGAGCATTGGTTCCCTTGGCGACAGACTCTCGGGCCGCCTGTAGTTTCTCGGCCCCCGGGATGCTCTGCGCCACGGCCCTGAGCTTGGCCTGGTATGGGTGGAGTTGGTCGTATGTGTAGTCGACCTGGACACGCTCGCCCATGAACACCTCGAAGGTGTGGGTTGTGTCCTCCTCATCTTCCACTTCGGACCGCAACTCTGTCCAGGAGCCTGTCGGGCTGGAACGGCTCGCAGCCACCGCTTTGTGGTTTTCGTAAACCAAGGACTTGTTCTTGCCCCTTTTGCTAGCCGGTGGTGCTCTACCGCTCGACTGGCCGGACGGAATAGATTCTTCCACCGTCGGAAAGACCCATTCCTTGCTGTCCTCGAAGCTTTCAAAGCTGCTAAACCAGTCTTCCTCCGAGTCATCGTAGTCCAGGTCGGGGCTCCCGGGCCGTGACTCGTCGGTTCCCTGAGCAGGTTTGCGGTCCGAAAGACTACCCATGGATGTCCCCGGGGTGGCATCGACGTTTGCTGGCGGTTCCCGCGTGGTTTGTTGTTGCTCGGCTTCTGTAAGCGGATTCGAGGAGCCGCCCGCGATGGCTTGACCAAAACGTCGGGGCGCAGAACGAAGATTGAACATGGCGAATATTTTTGGTGGTGAACTGGTATTCAACTCTGGTGTGAGGACAGAAGGATGGGAAGATTGATGAGTTGAATTCCAGTTGAGTGCCGAGTGTCAGAACTTGGAGGTTCATGGAGTTTTAAAGGAAATTCTCGAGGCATAGGAGATGTTCTCTCTCTATTTCCGAAATCTAGACGAAGAAACTCTCAACTCATGGCCTATCAGGTAGTTTAGGTTGGCCAACTATGCCTCGGTGACTTGGATCTTTCTCCGATAGTGAGACACTGCCACCATGTCGAGGAGTAACTTTCATGGTTATTCGAATGAAGTGAACGTTTTCAATGGGTCTCGTGAAGCACCGAAACGTCTAGTGTATGTTAACTCGACATCGGAGTCATAAAAGCATCAGCAGGACTAGTTTAAGGTTAGACAACCATTATCGTGACGTGTCGCTCTTTCTCCGATAGAATAACAGGAGGGATATATGATTCTAGCTGCACTCTATCTCAGTCAAATTCTTTGAATAATCTTCGTTGACTCACTGGACGATACAGCCATCATTCATCGCTCACAGCATTCTACGATATTGGCATCGTGTCTTCCAGTCATCGCCATACATAATTCAGAGTTTAGGTATTGTCTATCCGTTTTCTTGCCAGCGAACTATTAATTCAGATCTTGCTAACTCCAAGACTTGTCCGCAAAATAGCCAGTTGGACCACGAACCAGTGCATACAAGATGGCTCTGGTCCTTTCTACCACTGTTCGTCCTCCCACCAACAACGACACCAACAACAACACCAACACCAACACCACCAGCAACACCACCGCCACCGCCGCTGTTGCCGCCGCCCCAGTCCCCAACCCAGCCTTGAGACATATCGGGGCTGTCAGGTTGACATGGCCAGAGTACCTCATGCGCTATGGACTCATGGGCCTCTGGACGACGCAGCTCGCTCCTGAGAAAGCTGCCTACGGAGATATCCGCGCCCGTCTACTGGCCAGAGACGAGGCCAGGCGGAGTGCTGAACGAGAAATCGTCGAGCAGCGCGGGTTCTTCAAGTGCTTGCCCGGAGGATTCGCCCGCAGGGCTGAGGGAAGGCTCAAGGACGCACTCCGAAGCATCGACCAGGCTGCCCTAAAGGTCGAGGAAAACTGGGCCAACGAGGTCAGGCGCAAGGCACTCCGGGCAGACAGCATATCTGGGCAGGGCCAGTCCATGTACACCGTGGTTCAGTACTGGGACAAGGAGTGCAGCAGGCTCGGGAACCTGTCCATCAAGACCTCGCTCCACGGCACAAGGTACTATCTGGGGCATGACAAGGGCGACTTCATCTTTCGGTATCGCGGCTCGTCCTCGGTGCGCCTTGGCGTTGCGGACCGAGACAACTTTGAGTTCTGCGGCCAAGTCCCCCGATCTCCCGCCGAGTACCTGGCCAGGATCGAGGTCCTCACGCCTCGGGTCATACGTGCTGTGGCGAGCGTGATCGGATTCCATTCCCGCAGCCACTGTCAATTCCCACCCGACCTGCAACGAATCTGTCGGCTGGGAAGTGGTTTATCACGGCCGGATCTCTCCCATCTTTTGAGATCCTGGGTGCATGTTTTGGGTGAGAAGAAGGTGCAAATGGGAATGCTTGACATAGCTGTGGTTGGGGAGTTTGCCTACTTGATGAAGATGGTACTCCCAACTGATATAGGCAACTATCATGCGATGCAACTGCAGCCACTTATTATCTGCATCGAGAAGGGAACGGGTTTAAAGTTGGAGGATCTCGCCCAAAGACATTTCTCCAAGCTGAGGGTATTCGCCTTCTACCATCTATTTTCTGAAAAGAGTACCAGTAACCTGCTCCTCTTCGAGGATACATTTATAGAGGTCAGTTAAACAATCAGCTACCCTATACATCATATCCCACTCACAAGAGTTTCGCAACTCGACAACCCCCGGAAATACGTTATTCCGTCATCGTCCGACCCAGGCTAACATTTTGCATCAGGACATTCACGCATTTTACGGCCAACCCAGATACCACTCCGACCCGTCTCACCCCTCCTACCGCTACACGCCGGTTGACGTCGCCGCCGCTCTTGAGGTTGCTCGGAAACTCAGGAACCCGGGCCCCGACACCGAAAACGAAGACGAAGCCACCAATTCCGACTTGGAGCTTAGCGAGACGCCTAGCGAAAGCGAGAACGACGAGGACGGCCATTGCCAATTGACACCTCGGCCCAGAGATCAGCTGCCTAGCAAGGACCAGGAACCCGTTATTCCAGCCAGGAACGAGACAATTGCTCGAGGAAACGCTCGGCGAGGCAAAAAGAGACCCGCCCCTCCAGCCCAAACCAGCAGAAGCCTCACCCGACGCAAAAAGTCTTAATTCGACCTCAATCGGCCCTCAAACCCATTCACAATGGCCTCGCTCTTCTCCCTCCGCGGGCTCTTCACCCGCTCGACGGCCTCGACGGCCCCGACGGCCGCCATGCCCACCACCCGCCTCTTCTCGACCACCTCGCCCGCGCTCGCCCGCACACCACCCAAGCCCGCGGCCAAGAAGCCCTCGGTGGGCAAGACGACCCCCCGGCGCAAGAACCAGGCCAGCCGCTCCGAGAACTACTACCGCATCCGCACCCTCAAGCAGAACATGTTCTCCCCCGCCCCTCCCCCGCTGCGCAT
>NAGG01000176.1:0-35249 GCA_003031705.1 Calonectria naviculata | reverse complement strand
CCCTTCCCCCAGCAGCCCCAGCACGAACCTACCCGCCAACCAATCCCAATTCCCCGTCGCAGCTGCCTCAGCCAATCCCCAGGCGTTCCCACCCGGCCGGGCTCCGCTTGCCTCCCCCGAACGAGCTGCGCTACGCTGCCTTCGGCCCAAGCACGCCGCCATCCCAGCCCAGCCCAGCCTTTCCATATCCAAGTTCCAAGTTTCCAAAACGGCCCATCCCATCATTCACTAGCTAGCTGCTGACTTTGCCATCTCGTCATAATCTGTCGCTTCGACTAAATTTTTTACCAGCGACAGCCTCACTCTGCTTATCGTGCATCTCATACCCGTCCTGCATCCCGGCCCGGCCTCTGCATTGAGCCTCGTCGCGGCCCCGACCTTCTTCTTCCCGAGCCCGTGTCCCGTCGACGCTCCTCGCCTGCCACTCGCCGGAAGCGACACACGAACCTCCGACGGACGAATCGAGCCATCCCGTTACTCCCACCGCCGACGCCGACATCGCCATGCGCTCAACTCCCTCGGCCTCTGAGTAACCTGTCGAACCATCTACACGCCGTCTAATACTCCCTCCTCGATTCCGCCTCACATCCGTCTCCCCGCGTCGTCAGTCCATTCGTTCCCGACTCCACCATGGAGGAAGCTGCGAGAACCGAGTATCCCGCCATGCTGGTGAGGCAACCCCCCGTTCTCGCCCCTGTTGCAGCCATGGCCGACGCCGTGCTCTGCGCCAACCGGAAACCCTCGCTGACCTCGATCGCTCTCCTCTGCAGGCAAACCTCCAGCCAAACCAGGCCGTTCACGCTCTCCAAGACCGAGTGAAGCGCATCAACCGCATAAACACCGAGATCGCAGACTGGCTCCAGGTACGACTGCGAATCCCCGAACTGGAACACGCCCAACGCCCACGAGCTGCAGGCGTGCAGCCAATGTTTCGGGTAATTCCTCGAGAACCAATGCAGGCTAAAACTCTCATCTAGGAACGTCGTCGTGTCGAGGAGCAATATGTCCAGAACCTGCGCAAGCTCACCTCGTTCAAGGTCCCCAATGCAAACTCCGAGCTTGGGTACGTCCTCCCAACCTCGTCATACCGACGCACATGCTGACAACCATTGCAGTGTCTTTCAGGGCCCATGGAATCGCATCATCGAGTCGGTTGAGGCCATCGCCCATTCGCACCACCTGCTAGCGAGCTGCATCGAGAAAGATGTCGAACACCCACTTCGCACCTTTCACCAACGCACCAACTTTCAGGACATTACCTCCTTATCCTCGAGCTTGGCTACCATGGCCAAAGAGCTCGAAGATGCCCAGGAACGCTCTGACAAGCTTAGCAAGAAGGGTGGCCGCGCCAACACCCAAAAGGTCGATGCCGCTTCATCCAAACTTGAGGCTGCTTCCCAGCAGTGGGAAGCCCAGGCGCCATTCATCTTCGAGTCTCTCCAAGCCGTAGACGAGTCACGCTGCAACCACCTGCGAGATGTCCTGACCCAGTACCAGACCCACGAGTCCGACCAAGCTCAGCGCTCCCAGAACCACGCCCTGCAGACCCTCGCCATGGTGCTCGAGGCCGACACCGAAAAGGAGATCCATAGCTTTGTAACGAAGACCACGGCTGGCAAGACGAGGCTCCCTACAAGGACATCCACCCGACAATCATCTATTGCTGGCACCACAAACTCCATGCCAGCGCCCCCAAGCACGGGAGGAAGCACCAGCGTGCCCACGCCGCCCGTTCCTGCGGTTCCAGCTTCAGTGTCTGAGGCGCTCCCTCCGGTTCCTCCGATCCCTGCTGCCGCTACCGACTCTCGTTCGGCCTCTCCTGTGCCTGTGCCTAGGACCCCTCAGAATGACGACGCAAGTGAGCACAACTCTGTGCCAGCTGATCCAAAGCCAGGTTAGTCCAAGTATACTCCCAATTGCGAAAATTCCAAGGCTGACAATGACAAGAATCCAAATTGAGACGTCTTGGAACCATGTTTGGCGGCAGACGACGGCAGAGCATGGTCGGCGGCTTTGGTCAGCTGTCTCCCCAGAAAACCTCGAGCTTTGGAAGAATGGGAACCAGCCACAGCCTTGGCCGAGGCGTATCTCCCAAGCCATCCGCCACCAATCTCGCAGAACACCAGCGCCTGGACTCTCTCACCGAGACCCCCGATGTGCCCCGACTCATCAACCCGGATTCATTCCAGACGTCCGCCTCGCGTGAGGGCACTAACGGTGTGACGCTTCAAGATCCTCCCGTGGACCGAACCGGAAGCTCGAGTGGGAATGTCAATGGCACCCATGAGGTCGACGTATCGGACGTTCCTCCACCTCCAGGACCCCCTCCCTCCCAGTCGCAGGATTCTCAAAATGCTGGCTCTACAGTCAAGGATTCTGAGGGCTTCACGGTGCCCCCACCAATGAATGATCCAATCTCCGAGGCGCAACGGGAAGCGGCTGCCGAAGACCCAGAGCAGCTCTTCAAGCTCAACATTCAGCAGACACCAGTCGAAGAGGAAGATCCAGAGGCCAAGAAGGCTGCCCTGTCCAGCGTAGCCAACAGCCTGAAGATGGGCCCTGCTACCCGGCGATCCAGTACCATCCGAGGCCGTCGAGATAACCGACACACAGTTTACATCCCGCCACCACCGAACTTGCCCGAGAGCACTACTGAGTCTAGTCTCGGAGGCCTATCAGCATCACCTTCTCTGCCAACTTCACTTTCCAAGTCCAGTGCTGTCGCAGCGTTGACATCTGAAGCCAGCATCGCGGCAACTTCCGACACTCAGTCAGTACGCTCAGGACACTCCTTGGGAAGCTTGGCACACCCCAAGCACCCCGACATGACAGGGCCTGGCCTTCAGGCCTCTATTATTGAATCGGTTTCAGCTGTTTTCGAGGATGGCATTGTCAAGTCTGCCACTATCACGGGCGAGGTCGCGTTTGTTAATAATCCCAGCGACTCGGGCGAGGTCAAGGGTGAGTCTAATCATGTCGCCATGCTTGAGCGCTTCGCTAACAGAAATCAGAACAAGAGACGATCCGCGTCAACAATTTCGACAACCTCGAGAAATTTGGACCAAACCGCATCTTCGTCCAAAACTCGTCCCCCGATCAGCATGATCAATTCACTCTCGACGTTTCTCACCTGTCCAAAACTGCTACCGCATTCACTTACCGACTATCAAGTGACGACGACGAGACGCCCTCTCTTGGTCAGCATGCGCCTCTTCAGCTGAAGCTTGCCTGGAAGCCTCAGGGCGACAAGCTGGGTCTGTTGCTCCAATACCAGCTCAACCCATCGTCCAAATTTACTGCTCCCGTGACATTGCACAATGTCATGTTCGTGGTGACATACGAAGGCCGATCAACCGGTGCCCAGACGAAACCCACAGGAACCCACCTCAAGGAGAAGCACATCATCTACTGGCGCATTGGCGATGTTGTGCTGACGGATGCGGTCCAAAAGATTGTGTGCCGCATCCTCGGCGCCGATGGTGTATGCCCAACCCCAGGCCACGTTGAAGCTAGGTGGGAGTACGCTGCCTCGGGCGATGAGGTCCTCGGTAGTGGCATCTCGATCTCGAAACTCGACGAAGGGAAGGGCAAGGTGAAGGAGTTGACGGAGGATGATCCGTTTGCAGACGACACGCCGTCTGTTGAATCGCAATGGGTTGATGTGCCGACCACCAGGAAGCTTGCGAGCGGCAAATACGAGGGCAAGTAAAACTGCCCTTGATCTGACGACGACACGATGCAAAAACAAAAGCCACCATTTAGTATACCTAGAAAACAAAAAAGGGGAGTTGAGGTGCGTGCGGCCGGCAGACCGGTCAGGTTGCATGGCGTGTATGGATAGCCCCAATGTGGGCAAAGCGGATGATGGGGTCTAGTTGTCTCCCCACGGAAGCGCATTGAATAGCGAGCGTGACATTGGAGGATAATGCCCGTTTTTGTGGTTGATTCTTGGCCTTTTTTAATCTCCTTTATTACTATTACTCGACCCTAGTATATTTTTCCTTAGTCTGTCTGACGGTATATGGCCTGAGAGGCCAATTGGGAGGAGCGGAAACTAGTGTATGTAGATAGTCTTTGTGACTATAAATAAACCTGTTTATACCTTTACACTTTGTGGTCTGCCTGTGTCTGCGTGTCCGTGTCCGTGTCCGTGTCCAGGACCTGATGATTTCTGAAATATGGATCAGCTGCACATGGACGACGATTGAGAAGCGACGAAAACTCCTTTAACGCGGCTAAAATTGCAGTGCACTTACAATTAACGTGTGCACTACAAACCCGCATACGCTGCAGATTTGTAAGCCCTGCGGCCAGTGAGGCTTGCGAGATGGAAGAGCTAGACGAACAAGTGGGGGTTAGTTGTAGTACAGCTGACGTTGTCAGTGGAATCACTGGCTGACATTTGCTAACATTGCACACGGTTGTGTATAGCCAAGCACGTGTGTAGGGGGTGATTCGAGATGCCCTGGAGCCGCTAAAGTTGCAGTGCAGCTGCAAGACGGGGCCCCTGTCTGACCTCGCTAGTGTCCTCACCAATGATGTTGGCCCTAGGGATTCTCAACGGACTGTCCTCTATGCATGAAGGTTGGATTAGCAACAACATCCTTCCCGGCATGGTAGATCGAATTAATCACCATAGGACCTGTCTACTTGGCTAGCAGCGAGAGACATTAGGAGTGGCCAGGGAAACAACATGTCTCTAGCTTGTTACTGATTGCATCACAGAAAATACGCTGAGAACGTCTCGTGAAATAGCATTTGTGTTTCTGGCGCTCATAGTTCATCATCATCTAAATGCATCTTTCTGTCTAACGGCCATTAACCCATACCCAGTAGTCTATTACCCCGTCCCACCATGTGTTGTGTGGCCAACTCATGTGCTCCAACCACCCCATTCTGATGGTTTCTCTACCGTCTTTAAATCATACAATGACCCAAAAACAAAAATAAACAAGGCCGATTTATGAACATGCAGGCAGACAAAAATGGTTGGGAAACCATTTTGCTAGTACGGGAACCGTTGTCGCCGACGAAGACAACGTGGGTAAATGTACAGGGAGGATCATATATGCAACCAAGCTTGATTCCTCGGGAGTTCAAAGTGAATACAACAGATACTGGCAGGAAGACAATTTCAAGTAGTAAGAATTTTTAGAATTTTTTCTCTTTTTCTTTTCATTTCTCTCATGTCTTTTTTACTCGGATTTTTGGTTGCCCTCGGACTCCTTGGCCTTCTTCTGGCCTGATTTCCACTTGGAAATTTTCTCTCCAAGGTAGCGCACAGTGCGGGACCACCCACCCATCAAGACACCCTTGATACTCTGCGTAGTACTGGGCCAATTGACTGTCTGTTTGATGACACTGCGCACCGTGTCGCGGAGCTGGTCAGGGTCATCAGTGGCCACCCGCTTCTCAAAGTCGCCGCCCTGTCGTCGCGCGATTGACGTGGTTTCATCGTCAGCCGAGGCCTTCATGAGCTGGTTGAACTCGTCCTTGGGAATGCTAAACTTCTTCTGATACTGAAAGTAGAGTCGCGAGCGGAACGTCTTGGGTAGGCGTCGGACCATGTTTCCGCGCTTGACAGGATCCATATCTTGTTGAATTCTGTTGTTTGCTTCAGGGTTCATAACCCAGTTCTCGTCGTCCAGCCTGCAGGTGGTAGAGAAGTCAACGTTGGGCAGTGTCTGAATGAGGGGTGCGTAAAGGCGGCGGAAGTGGATAATGTTGTTGTCAACAATGTTGTTGACCTTGCTCTTATTCTCAGTAGGGAGCGACATTCGCGGGTCGCCTAGGTAGCTCAGCCCTGCGATGGTGTTGTAAAGTTGAGCTTCGGTAAAGTCCGGAGGGAGGAGGAGCAGGGCTGTTCGGACAGCGGCAATGAGGTTGTGCTGGTTGGCCATTCGCACCCTCGGGTGATCTCTGAGGATCTTGACGGGCTTTTGAAGACGGCCAGCCAGGTAAAGACTCTCCCATGAAGAAAGGTCATTAACCAGGTTGTCAATGCTCGTCACTCCGTACTTGATCAACATGCCGTTCATCTCAACGAAGGGATTAAAGTAAACTCCGGCACCCCAGTTTTGCACTCGCGAAACGAATCCAGACCCAAGAGATGCAATTCCTGAATAATGATCGCGATGTTGCTTCATGTTTATAGAATGCCAATGCTGGGTATGCGTAACGCCAAAGATAAAGTCAAGCATCTTGGGTGAACCCTTCTGGGCCTTCATCAGGGCCTCGGGGGGGTGTGGGTGAACAGATCTAAATTCAGCCTCGGTAATGCTTTTACTCGAAGAGTCCTGGGGAAAGACACCTGATCCATATGCAAAACAGTAAACAATGGGGGCATTGAACTGGCGCAGCATCAGACGCAAAACTTCCTTGAGCTCATTGTTAATGATCATGTGTTGGTTTGCGCCAAAAAGTCGGTGAGGCAAGTCGGCAAATGAGTTGATCGAGCTCTCCGATGTGTTTTCCCAGTCAACACTAAAAGGGTTGACATTCTCATTCGAGGTTGGGGTGGAAGATGGGGTGTTCGGAGTTGCAGAGTATGGTGGGGACGGAGATTTCTCGTGGCCATCGTTGTCGGCATTGCTTGGCGAGCTTTGGTCTTTGGTCTTTGAATCGGAATACCATCTTGAGGACGGTTGTGCTGCACAGGACTGGAGGGCAATAGCTTGTCGTCGGGCGAGTCGGAGAGGCGACGGAGCGAGGCGGGTGGTGGAGGAGTTACCGAGGGAGAAAGCTCGGGATACGGAGGTGGCGGAGGACTGAGAGGGGTCAGATATAAGGTGTAAAAAATGGGAAGACGGGGTCAATATCATACCCTTAAGCTGATGGAGGCCATTTTGAAGAAATTTTTAGTGTCGAGGAGGCGTATTGGGCGGTAAATGTTGTGGTTGATGACGGAAGCAGTGTGGCTTCAGTAGTATGAGGGCAGCTCAAGCTGCAGTGAGACTACCTGGGCGCATAGTCTATTCGGGTGTCGTCAATGGCCAAGGTGGATACTGGGCGATAGTGGCACTATCTCAATCGAATCGCGAGATCGGAAGGGCCGTGATGGTGTCGTTGAGCGAGACTGTTGGCAGCGACAACGACATGCGGTGGTTGTGTCGTGTCGGAGGTTGCAGGTTTCGTCTTTTGCTGGATTATCGCACAAATGTCCAATGCCGAGCAAGCGGGCCTGGAGCTCTGCTGTGAGACATCCGACCAATCACGTGCCTCGTCTGCTGCGGGCCGCAAGGGTCCGGGGATCCTCAATCCGTGCCCTCCCAGGTACGCGTCGGGTACGTACCGATAATCGGCGACTGGGGCGCTGCTACGTCACTGCGATTCGCCTTGGCAGGGACACCAAAAAAAGTCATGACGGCTTCACTCGGCTTTGCCAACGTCGACCCAATCTTGCTTTCAACTCGCTTAATCGTGTTAACCATGCTATTCGTAGACAAGCGCTCCCTTTGACAGCCATTGGCTAGTGTTCACCCCGCAGGCGCTGGGTTTTTTTCCCTTGTGCATTAGTTTTATTTCCACCATATGGGATGAAAGCCACGAACCGACAATTGCCATTGTGCAAACTGTAAGCTGCTAGCCCAACGGTTAGTCTGTAGTTAGTGTCACCGCTCTGTGACAGAAATAGGTACTTGGTAGAAATAAGCGTGAGTTACACCACAGCCTCGACATTATTTCCTCAAATGACCCTTCGGTCTGGAAGCACACCTACCCTATAGATCCCATCACTGATCTTTTTGACCAAACCATCGATGTTCAATACCTCATCTCTGGACACAAGCGTTATGAAATACTTGAGTCTTGATTTTATTAGTTCTATCGTCGTTCAAAGTAGAAATATGATGAATGTTACGTGATTATGACTTCAAGACAACGTCGATCAACAGTTTGCGAACTAATTGAATATGAAATACCGTTGCTGGTCTGCCCAATATGGCATCACTCTACTGGGCAGAACACGCCATTGATGACAAAGACTACTTTCTCCGGCTTATTATAACCTGTTTCTGCTCCCTGAAAGTTTAAATGTGCAGGTAGGGCTATGCACTGACACTGTAGTAAGCTGCATTTAGCACTGACATTTAAAATCGCATCAATTACCAGACAAGGCTCTGCAACGTGGCAAGGCAACCAAGAGGCAACGAGGCAATCAGGAGGTAATGAGCTTTGGCCATTAGTATTTTTTCAGTCTCTAGACACTTCTCTAGACACTATAAATTGCGTAGATATCGACTGGGCTTTTCTGTACATTGCTCACCACCTACACTAACAAATTTTATTCAACCACCAATCGAATAGCCAGCCTCGGTCATATTTTCAAACAACAATGAAAGACGACATCGGCTTAGGATTGGCCCCCTTGGGCCCTGAAATGTGGGAGGGAGTCAGGGCTCTGTGGCACTTCCGAGTCAAACGCGAGGATGCCGAGAACTGGGCGCTGCGAGAAATGAAGTTTTTGATCTACGACGACACAGAAGCAAACGACCACGGATATCATAGTGATAGCGAAGAGGAGATGACTGAATTGGCCCTTGAAATGTCCATGGAGGGCGAAAGTCCAGAAAAAAGTGAAGTTGAGGATAAGGTCATCATACACGGCCACTGTGGGGGTGGACCCTCCGTCTCGCGAACACACCCCGGCGCCGAGGATGACACTGATTGCGGAATTTGCTCAAACATACCCGAGTTCCCACACAACCGTAAAACTCGCAGGTTTCGTCTCGTGAACCCACTGGATCTGTGTGCCATTCCGAAAGAGGAGGTCGTGGACACTCATGTTTGCGTTCACTATGTCGCCGTCTCATACCGTTGACCAGACCCGAAATATGACGAGCAGGGCAAAATCATTCCTTCAAAGGGAACATATCAGGTCCGGGACACCGACGGTACAATACGAAATTAAAGATGGTCACCTTGGAGCCCTGGTATACACGAGCCTGGATCGTCCAAGAAGCACTAAGTGCAGGGGCTGGGTTAGCTCTTGTGTTTAGGCGAGGGGATACTGTCAAATATCCTTCAGCGTTTTGCAGGAGCGGTCCTCGATGTGCACCACACACCCTTGACAATCCGCGTGTGGAATACAAATCCAACATCATCTGCATTCCCGTTCGAGATTTCAAAAGATTATTCGTTCGGCAAAACACCTTCCCATTTACCTTCCCCCCAAGAGAACAAAATGTTCTCGGAGCTGTCGCCCATCATGGGCTGCATCCTCATTCTTTACACAACACATGGCACAGAATTCAAAGATGGCCTCTCCACTCTCAACCCTGCAACAACTTGTCGACAACTACACTTGATGTATAGTGACAATCGATGTATCAGGGTGGTATGTCTGTCCTATCTTTAAGACAATGCTCGGAGATGAAACCTCTTTTGAACAACTCTGTTCCACTACGCCTCTCACATTTGCCCCTTCTCTGTTCGAAGTATTGAACTCTTCTTCGCCTCCCTCTCTCGACTTCTTCCGCTCCCTCCCAGTTCCAGATTCCCTCACCAAGATCTGGGGCATCTATGTACTCGTCCTCGAGAAGCCCGATTGTAAGGCGATATTTTCTTTGGAATCCTCCGCTACTTGTTTTTTACCACTGAAACTGACCCTCGAGCCATCGGAGTCGCCAACAGCATTTAGCACTCAATACATGTAGATGCAGTCAGCGTGGACAGAAAACTTCCAGACGTGGTCAGCGAAGCACTCTTCGAGCATCCAGATGTCATCAAAAACCCATTCAAAGTGCTTCAGTTAGATAGAAACCAGCACGGAACCTACACTCAGATATGGATCATTGATCGAATTATGCGACACGGAACACTGTGGATCGGGAAATATAATCGAATTCCTGAACGGCAGTATCCAAGCTCCGAAACAAGTCCGAAAACAAGCCCATTAATCCTGGATAGCGCAGAAGGCCGGGATGCTGTCTCTTCTCTTTTGCGAAAGCTTGAAAACGACCTGAGTTTTGGACATGGATTTGATGAATCAACGGATATCGAAGACGATAAAGACAAAGAAAAAGGCAAAGAGATTATCTCGGAGCAAGAGAAAGAAGAGAAGGGTAGCAAAAAGTCTGCTGATATCCTATCTCGACAGCTGTGGATGGCAATGATGGCGACGAGCATACGAGTTAGTCTCTCCAAGCCTAATGCGCTGAGCATTTTATCAGGTGCAAATTCAGATAACATGACTTTGTTCTTCTACTCTATGACTCACGATGGTCCCTTCTCAGAGAGGGCAGATGATGATCGTGCTCGCAAATTGGTATCCGTCTTTGACGTTGACGGGCCCTGCTTGGTAGCCACGCCATTTGATTCAAATTGGGAGGTGCTACCTCGACCCGAACTTAGAGGGATGAGTGTATGTTGGGTGATTGAGCCGGCACAGCAAAAAGAAGATACTGGTGCATCGAACCCCAGTTCACAGGGCGATTGTGATATAAAAGACGAGGCTGTCTCGGCAGAAGGAGTTTACGATGACAAGTGTCTTTCTCGAAAGAGAGGTTTCCATTGGGCAGGAGGAGTGTCGAATAAAATTCGAAAGCTTGATAATAGTCCTTTGGTCTAGGGTTCAAGTTCTAAGTCACCTGCTGAGATTGAAGAGGAAGAATCCGCTGAAGTTGAGTCTTTGGAAGATCAACTGCCTGTGTACCAATGTGGATAAGTCCCGGGGTAACGGGATGACGCAGTTAAGGTCACAAAATATAGCTGCAGCTACTATAGGGTCTGTTGAATGTAATGATGATTGATTCTATCTAAACTAGCTAAAGGAGGCCCCTTTGTTGTTGTTGTTGTTGTGAGGAGGTCATGTGATACCCTTTATCTCGCTTCCTGCCGCCTTCACACTAGGCACCTAACCGGTGCCTCAGGCCTCGATGACTGTAATCCCTTTATGCTGAATTTAACGTTCCAACAACCAAGTTCTGGGCAAGGTCAAGGGGATGTGGCAGCTAATGGACCTGACCGCAAACTTTTACTCATTTATATAGTCTCAGGATAATTAATGAGCTTATTTAGAATCATAGAAAAAAAATAAATAAATGAACAAGTTCCTTTTTCCTAGTGAACTTGAGTTTACACTGATAAATTCCCGTCTAATCATCCTGTCTGACACTGACAGTATGTGTAACGCTTTTCAACCTCCAAGTTATGGATATTTGTTTCATACTAAGCAACAGAACTGAGCTAGCGATTTGATTAAGGGCCAGTCTATATTTCACACTACATTGCCAGCTTTACCTCGAAGGTCTGGCTATTCTAAATCTCTTGTGCCTGATCATGCCATTAGGCGGAGTCGACCTTGTCCACCTTTCCAGTCTTAATGTCAAAGACGTATCCTTGGATACCTTTCTTCAGCTCCTCTCTGACCAGCGGGTGTGCCCGAATCCATTTCAAATCATCTTTGACACTTTGTTCAATGCTGGAATTATAATATTAGTCAACACTGTATTCATGGATATACTTCAGAGCTTTCACTTACTCGGTGTTTGGGCCAAATTCCATCTTGTCAATGCTAGGCCAGAGAGACTCGTCGACATGCTTTTTCATTTCCGCACGAATCGACTCATTAGTGAAATGGAGCGTACCACAGTCGGTGTGGTGAATAATGGCAATTTCCTTGAGTTTAAACATGGAATCCAAAATGTTGATTTCTCGGAGAGCATGGCGGATGTTTCCTCCGGCGTTGCGATGAACAGCGACTTCTGTTGTATCAATGGATTAGCTCGTAATTCCCATTTTGAAATATTTCTTCGACATACCACCGGGGCTGATGTTGAGAAACGCTTCTGGCACACAACGTGGATCGACGCAGGTTACTAGGACATAGACAGTGGTTAGCCTACTAGGGCCAAGATGGTGGTAAAACTACTTTAGACCAACATACCGATCAGAGTGCCTGGAGGAGGACCTCCAGAGGACATCATTTCCGACATGTACGGGAGAGGAGTATGCTTAATAGCCCTAGACATTCGAGTTAGCAAATTCAGGTGAGAGAAAATTAACAATAGCACAACTGACTTGTTTCTCTCGAGAAAATCCTGCATGTTTGCCATGGTGTCTGACTTGGTTTGACGAGAGTTCTTGATGTGGTTGTGTGTAGTGTGCAAGTGATGGTGTGTGAGTGTTGATGATGAAAACCAATAGACAAGTTTGCGGAGAGCCTCAGCGCCTTTTATAACAAATTTCCACCCATACTTGGGAGAAGTGAATAACTAATCCGTATTTTAATAGAAGACCATAGATTTAACTGTTCTCTACATGCCATGTGTAAGTCGGGGCAATATCTTTGACGAGGTGCGACACATACTCAAGGGGACCATTGTCCCAAATAGGTAAGAGGTCATTTTGCCTCACCTAGTGATAATGGAACAATACCGCCAGCTCCAATAGATAGCATGTAAAGAAGCTATTCCAACAGTCCTCAAACTCATTCCAGCCACCTGCCACAGCAGTATGACGGCGTGGCTGAGGTGATTAGTGATGTGCCGAGCCATCAAGCTGACCTGCATCCGCACCATTCCATTTTGGGTTTATGGTACCCCTGCACCAAGGCGCCAACGCCGGCCGGTTTGTAATCGCAGGGTCTGACTCAAAGGCAGCTGTCGCTGTTGATGCGGGCCCACCGATCTAGACTGAACCCAAAAGGGATGCTGGTAGGCCTGATTAGACGCGGCCATATTATGTTATTTTCTGATCTGACCCATGTGAACTCTCTGGTCGCACGCCGAATAGCAACGCCTGGTGCGGGAATTCGCCAAACAGACCCTTACATCAGATTCTTTCGGGAAGGACATGGCCTTCTCGTTTGTCAACTATGATGGCCCGGTGCTGCCGCAAGACCCGGGTGTTCGAAGGCTAATTCGACGACAAGCGATGAGAGATGTGGCGATAGAGAGAAGAACCCAGGGTGGTTTTGGACAGCACAACCTCGTGCAATACCCGGTCATCCATGAAAACAGCACCAATGATAAGGATTCGCCTTTGTTCGGAGGGACGCCGCCCGATAAGGTATCTCATCTCATCGTTCCATGTCGATCAGCCAAAGCTCCACCCAGCCGCGAGGAGGATAAACGTCCACACCGACGGTCATTATACACTCCTGCATCACGAGCTCGCACACATACCGCCCCGATCTCAATAGCATACCCTGATTGCGCTACCATTGAAAGGTTTTCTCTTTTGCAAAAGCTCGTACCACTGACGGGTCTGCGTCTGGGTATTGTCAACTTTTCATACCTCAAGCAGGAGCTTGCCCACTCTAGCGATCCCTCTTCCGTCTGTAACATCGGAAGCCGTAAGCTGGCATACATGATTACAGGCGGGTACGGGCACGTACCGGCGTTACGACTTGCCACCGACTGTGTGATCGCAAAACTCCAGCTAGTGCTGCGGTCCCCGGGCGGTTCGTACTTTAACGAAGACGAAAAGGTCTTACGGCATTACACCAAAGCGTTAAGGGCTCTCCAAGCCGCACTGGATGATGAAAAACAGAGAACGACTGCCGAGACGCTGTGTGCGACAGAACTGTTGGGCCTTTTCGAGGTATGCGCTTAGCCTGGATGGTCGCTCAGCCCACTCAGCAAGACGGCAGCTAATTTGTCACTGTGACTTTGTAGTTACTTGATGGAACCTCAGAATCTCATTCATGGATGCGCCATGTTGGGGGTGCTACCCAACTGATACAAGTCCGTGGAGCCCACAGATTCAGCACGGATTTTGAGATGGCTCTCTTGATGGCCAACATTGGACCAGCAGTAAGTGACATCCTGCTTTGTCCATGATATCCTTCTCGTGTCGCATGTAAAGCTAATGGGAAATTTTTATCACAGGTAATGGAAGCTTTTCTCAATAATAAATCCTGCTTCTTGGCTGAAGAGGCCTGGAAGAAGGTCATGTTCTCCGTTATTTGCAGCGACGACTCTTTTCCCGAGCAGCGGGATCTCGTTCTCGGCCTATGGGGTCATCTTGTCGGTGGGCCTGATAAGTTCAAGGAAGTGACTGACGCCATTTTACGACCTACTCCACCTCCTCAGCATGTCATTGATGAAATTATAGGCCACCTTCTGGAAGATAGGAAGAGTCTGGTAAACTGGATTGCCATGGCGGAAAAGCTTTTGGATTTGAAAGACGCCGTGCTCGATGATGATGGTGAATTTGGTGTCATGTTCCCGCAGCCAAGATCAGAGAAGGGCAAATGTGATCCAGACCATGTTAGCCGGCTTGCACTACTGGGAACTTACGTTGTCTGCCGTATTCTGAAGTCGCGTCTCTTGATTGCAATGGATCCGATCCGATTCCGCTTTCTAGAGACTGAATGCCAGCAACTGGCAAGAAGAACCATGAGTTTGAGAGAAGCCGGATCTGATAACCAGGGCGGGGGGCTTCTTGAGACTTTGTTCATGTCACAAAGCACTTGGATTGCCAATGGCATATTGGCAACAGAGGACAGTTGGGGCCATACCTCGAAGTATGACAGGGAAGGCTTGATCGAGAGATGGAAATTTGAGGCTTGGTGCAGGGCTATGGGCAGGAAATTCCCCCAGTATGCGCCGGATGATCAGTGTGAAACTTTGTGAAGCTGATCGGAAGCGGTGGCGGGTCTACCGTCACGCCTTCTGTTTCTACAAGGCTCGATCTAATTGGCTTCTTCTCTGCTCTTTTTTCTAACTTGAAAAAAAGCTGTTTAAATAACTTACGAATCTATGTACCAAGAAAGAAAAATGTCCCAATCTGCATTTTAGTCATACAGTGAAGCGACAAAAGTCTGGAATCAGAACACTTTGTGCAGATTCAAAGTTATAGACCCATTCAGTTAGAATATAATAAAAATAAAATAAAGTAAAAAAATCCATAAGCTTAAGAACATAAATATAGGCTTTATTCTAAATAAATAGTATGTGTATTATTTATTCTGAGATGACGCACTGTGAGATGATTCCAGGCTTGTGGCGTCTCATTGTAGCAAGGCAAGACCGAGGCCCACGGCGTTGATAAGATAACCCATGCTTGACACCTCTTCAAATGTATAAGTGGTCGCCCAAGACTGCAAGTTAACCACTGTGAATCTCACAAAGAAGGTTAGCGTGACTGGATTTCGTCACATAAGCGAAGTTTTGAGGGTCATAGTAGCTACTGTTTTCGTATAGGATACTCATGGGCTGTTATTGGACAACTGTGTCGCATCCCTACTGCAAATACAGCCCACAGGGATTTTAAATGTTAGTTAGGTACATGCTCCAATTTTCATGCATTTGGTGATGATACAGAACTTCCCACGATTTATCAAGGGTAGCGTTGAGTATGGGTACTTTTTGAAGTGGCAAGGTATGAAGTATTGATCTACCAGTGCCCGCGAATGAGGATGTTACTTGGGACCCCAAAGCCCCTCATCATTCACGGCCAAGACCCACGAGATGCTGTACCAAAGCTAACATTTGGAATCCTTGTGACCTGTATAGTCGCATTTTGGGAAGCATTAATTTGGGTCTCTTTGCCACACTGTATAACAACGAAGAAGCAGCAAGGATACTCGGAGCATTCGGCGAAATACAAATACTCTTGATAATTCGAGCTTAGAATTATCATTTGCAATCGATCCTACCTCACTTTCTTCTATCAATCCAGCCCAACGTCGTCGAGATGAAAGGAACATTTGTTTTTGGGGGCATTTTACAAGCATTGGGTATTCGCAACAAGGTCTTGACCGCGCCTGACACGGACGATCGTGTAGCTTTACATACTGGGCTAGTCAAGACCCAGGATGGGGTACATTTGAACTACACACAGGCCGGGCCGTCAAGCGGCCAAAAACTACTCTTCATTCCTGGGTGGCGTCAAACGGCGGCTCAATGGCAAAAACAAGTGGACTACTTCTCAACTGCGGGCTATCGTGTGACAACCTACGATGCTCGCGGACACGGGGATTCTGAGAAGCCAGATTTTGGATATCGACTCAGTCGCTTTGGAGCTGACTTGGATGACCTGTTGACCCAACTTGATCTCAAGGACGTGAGCATTATTGCCCATTCCATGGGCTCCTCAGTCACCTGGGCATGGTGGGACCAGTACCCTGAATCGCGTCCCCGCGTCGACCATTTTGCGATCGTTGATCAATCATCTGTCCTGGTGGCTGATCCCACATGGTCCAAATCTGAAGCCGAGACCTTCTCTTCAGCCCTCTTTACCCCAGAGCAAACGTATACATTCGCACACAACATCAGTCTTGAAACGCCGCCATTCATCAAGAGCATGTTTACGGCTAATGTTTCTCAAGCCGACTACGAATTCGCTCTGAAACAAAACGAGAAGATGAGCGACAAGAATGCGGCAACGCTTCTGATCAACCACGCATTTGCGGATTGGCGTGATGTTCTCCCAAAGATTAATATCCCCACACTGGTGCTTTCTGGGGAAGTCAGTGTAAGCAACGCGACTGGCATTTCATGGGCCGCGACACAGATTCCCGGCGCGAAGAGCTACACCTTCACTGCGGAGGAGAAGGGAAGCCATTTTATGTTTTGGGAGAATCCAGAGAGGTTCAATAGAATTATTGAAGACTTCATTGCATCATAGACTTGATGTAAATAGAGTCAAACACTTCTGGGGGCAAGGTTAACATGAATATGCTTTAGAAGAGGGCGGCCAGGCGAGACTGAAGTCTGTGAATAGAAATTATGTATATGTCGTTGCTATCTTGCTAAAAAGAAAATCATCTACCTTCTCTCCTGCACTGATGAGCGACAAGCTCGTGTGAATTATCTAGACATCGCATGCCATGTTCATAACAATCGGCGCAAACTACAAAATGGCCGCGACAAGTCGTGCACTCATATGCTGGATCCTCAGAACCCGTTTTTATGGTGCATATGTCACACCAGCATCCAATCTGAGGCCTGTTTTGGTAGGGTTCGTAATAATAATCATACTGATGATAGTCGTCAAGGTCGTAGGTTATAGGGGGACTTTTGCCCTCCAGCAATGCTATCACTTTGTAGCTTTTGCTGTGCCTCGCCCAGTCTATTATGGTCCGACCGAATGAATCCGCATGATTCATATCACAATCGACTAAGCCGTGGAGGAGTTTGAACACGTCTGCCTCATTGTTTCGTACAGCTGTATCAATCGAAGTGAAACCATAATTGTCTCTGATGTTAAAGGACACGCCTTTAGAAATGAGCAGCTCTACCGTTCTAATCCGTCCGCGCATGGCGGCGAGGAAAGATGGAGTTCGTCCATTGTTGTCCCTGATGTCCACCTGGACGCCTGGATCTTCTAGGAGGATTTCCACCGTAGCATGGCTGCATTGAGCCGCGATGTGAAGTGGAGTCCAGCCACATTCGTCGCGGGCTAGAGGGTCGACGCCTGCCTCAAGCAAAATGGGAGCAATGCCAACGTGGCGGTATACTGGAACCATATGAAGTGCATTCTTCCCCTTTTTGTCTACAGATTTTATATCCGCGCCGTGTTGGAGAAGCAGTTCTACTACTTCTTTCCAGCCATGAGCAGTGGCGATGAGGAGCGGTGAAGTGCCGTCGTTGCTTTTTGTGTCAGTTTTGGCTCTCTTGTCGAGGAGCAGTTTGGCAATCTCTAAGCGGCCGCGATCTGCTGCAACGCCCAGAGGTGTCCATCCCCTGCTGTTGGGAAATTCAATGTCTGCGCCCTTGCGGAGCAGCATTTTCATAGCCTCGAGCCTACCGCTCCAGGCGGCCATGGACAATGGCGTTTGCCCTCTATTTTCATTTGAGACGACGTCGACTTTGGCACCGTGGTCAATAAATAGTTCGATGAGGTCCGCTCGGTTAGTGCTGACAGCCAGATGCAGAGGCGTCCACCCTTGATGATTTGGCTGATTGATATCGGCACCGTATTCTAACAAAAGCTTTGCCATCTCAAAGCTCCCCGCATACGTGGCGGCGTGAAATGGGGTGAACAATGGGTAGTCTCCATTATTTGCGTCGAGTCCCAGGTCCAACAAGTATCTAGTGACGTCAACTTGGCCGAGCTTGACAGCAAGACCAAGCGCAGAGCCTTCGTTGTTTGGCGCCCTTGGGTCGACGCCGGCTTCGACGAGTAGTTTCAGCACGCTCGCATGGCCAAATCTAATGGCAGCATGCAAGGGAATCCAGCCGAACTGCCTTTTTGCATTCAGATCAACGCCTTCAGTTTCGAGCAATAATCGGACGATGGGTTCATGCCCATGCTCGACAGCCAGCGGCAGCAGGACGTGGTCATGGATTTTCACACCAGAGGCGATTGCACGATGAACAGTTTCGCAGCGGCCATGTTTTACGGCCCAGTCCAGCGCGGATGCCTTTTCGCGGAGGGCATTCTGTCGGTACACATGGGCGATGAGCGTCTCATACAGCCGGTGGCAAGTTGTGGCCAAGGCGGCGGTATCGCGGCCGCGGTCGAGATGCTGGAATGCAATAAAGATGACCTCGTTGGGCAAGTCCAAAAGAGACATTTAGACACTACAGGCAGTGAGATAGTCGACGCTTGGTCTGAAGGAGCGGGATGCATACAGTGAATAAATGGCGGGAGCCTTGCATTAATGGAAACTTTGACGGGATGGCGGGGTACCGCTAAAACCCGGGAAGAATGTGTCTCCGTCCAGCCGCACAACGAATGATGCCTGGCAGCTCAGCTTTGGGAGATCCACCAGCGCACTTGTCTGCTTGGGATTTCGATGCAAGGGTAGCAGCATTGTGCCTAGGGAGCTGGGTGAGAATACATGATGCCACGCAGATTCCTCCCTCAATAGAAAATAGAAGATCCGAGGGGAACCAACACTGGAGTTTGTATGCCCCATGGGGGACGCCTGTTAGGGGGTATGCACTAACGATTGATTGGGTGAGAGCTGATGGGAGCTGATAGAAAATTGGGGTCGCCTCGAGATGTGGGCTACTTGGCTAGAACCCGTGACATTTGGCTTGGCTTTATCCCCATCATTTCTCGGCATCGTTGCATTTCGCAAATAAATCAAGATGGGCGGCATAGGTCCAACGTCCGGCGTCAAGCCACCACACCTCCTGGGTCTAATGAGACAAAAGGCTACGAATTTGTCAGCAAGTCTCGGCGTTCTAGGAAGAGCTCTGTGAGGCCCTCTTGTTCCCTAAAATTGAACTCTATTACAGTATGCTTGGTATGAACCAAGGCCCGCCGCTCCCGGTTGCTGAACCCTGTAATAATCCTATGAATCCTCAAGCTGGTACAAAGATGCAAGAGGATCAATTCAACTACTGTTTACTAGCCTCATCATCGTCAATGACTACATAACGTCCTAGTACGCAAATGCACGTCCCTGAAATTCAGACACTAAATACCGCCTTAACGGAACATGATGGCATCGCTCATACCGGGTTTACGGCCAATAATGCCATAGCCTAAGTAAATGCTTATCAACTATAATAATAGATGAAGAGAACAGGAATTTCTTGGAAGAAGAGCTGTTGGATGGTTCCAACTGGCTTGGATGAATCGGCATTTGGAGGAGGAGTAATCGACTTTCGAGAGAACATTGGGAGGCCCCTATCACAGCACATAGATGTGACATTCGTTATTAATGAATGCGGAACAGCCTTCTTTTAGAACCAATGCTTGGGGCCACTGATGCAAAGCCAATGGTGGTTATTTCATAACCCTAGAAATAGCGCAATCCCATTGTTTTTCAGAGCGCGCTAAACGCTGGTAAACTCAACAATCATGCAAGAAAATGGAGAACGCCGTCTTCCCATCGTCTCGGCTAATCCTGGAGTATCCGTTCCATGTTCCGCCGCCAAAGATGGGGGACTAATTGCCAGAATTCGATTGGCTCTCGGCATTACAGGCTTAACTAAATATGGCACATAGATACACTCACGATTTTGAAGAAATCCGCCACTGTCTGAGGCTTCATTGCGTGAGATAAGTAGCGTATGTTTCTCACAATAACCAG
This sequence comes from Calonectria naviculata, assembly GCA_003031705.1. Classification (NCBI taxonomy): domain Eukaryota; kingdom Fungi; phylum Ascomycota; class Sordariomycetes; order Hypocreales; family Nectriaceae; genus Calonectria; species Calonectria naviculata. The sequence continues at coordinate 15,316 of NAGG01000176.1, read as the reverse complement.
AGACCCAAGTTTGTGGGGCCCCCAGAGGACCTACATAGACCCAGCAGGACTTCTCAGGGCCTTTGTCCAATCGGACTCACTAAATCATGCCACTCGATGCATGTTGAACTTGGCATGATGTGTTTCGCCAAAATATCCACTTATTCACAGTGTTGGTTCTGCTTTCTTCACTTACGTTTCATTGGCAGTGGAACCCCGCAGCGGCCTCGTCACTCGGCCGTCACAAGCCCCGATGTTGGCTGCTGCCACCTTTCGTTCGATCCATCTTCTTTCCACACCTACGCATCATTTAACCGCATACAAATCAATTGATCCTCTAAGTCACAGTCTAAAAATGTCGGCCACTGTCGCAGGTGAAGGGCACCGAGAAGTCGAGCATGATTTCGCCTTTGAGGATCTCAAAAACGAAAAAGAGTTGTATTACCAACGTGCGTCCATCCCAAACAGAAGAAAATAATGGCACACACTGATGTAGAAACAGCATGCGTAAAGCTGACAGTTTACTTTAAAAAGAGAAAAGACCTCTCGTTTGATGAATTTGTCAAGCATTGGTCTCATGTTCACGCGGACTTGACAATGGCCTCAAAGCCATTCGGCGCGTGCAAGGTCCAACGTTATTCTCAGGTACACGTGAAATTATCAATGGAACGCCAAATCGTTAACTAACACATTATTCAGTGCCGCCAGCTTCCACACCAGAAAGAGGGGCTTGCCAAGATGGGATTGACGCCCTTGGAATATGATGGTATCTCTACCATGTGGTTCAAGGAATGGGATGATCTGGAGAGATTTTTCACTGGACCTGCTAGCGAAGCCAAGCTGACTGAAGATTGCTTTCACTTTATCGATATGGATCATGGCGTCCGATTTTACGCAGGGTATGTGGAAACAACTGCAATGGTGGGGCACAGCTAACAGTTGACAATTACAGGCAAGATACGATCATGCTCGGCAAAGGAATTCCGGACATTGATGATAGGAATGGATTTCTCGAGTCCAATTAGATAGGTAAATTTGTGGCAAAGTATCAAGCCGTCCCCCGTTCACCTAGGAAATACCTAGAAACAATCCCTTTAGCTAGGAGAAAGAATAATGCTCGGCTCTTCAGAGCCAATCACCCGCAAAATCTTCCCCAATAGACCCTGATCAGAAGGTCGGCCTCGAAGCCTACTTGGAATCATCCTTCACGGTTGGGATATGAGGGTAAAGGTCAGTGATTTCTTGGACATTGTATTCATCCGCGTCCCCAATCCTAGTGGAATCAACCCAATTGCCATGGACAGCAGAACGTAGGCCTGAAGATGTGATCAATTATAATGCTTTGACAATGACCGCTCATAAGACTTACGAAAAGGCAAAATGATTTTCGCAACAACTTTTTGGAAGTCACGTGTATCCTGGATGAGCTAAATGCCGTGTTAGCTGGTCGACTATCAGATAGACATAGATTCCGCCACTCACTAATTCATTTCTGCTATTTTGCATGTTATCAACCATGGTGATGAGAAACCCATCGCCCTCGGGAGCGCCAGGATACCTGGGGCTGAAAGCTGGTTCTTGGACTAGACAGTTTGGACCAGGTGAGAAGTATTCTACCTCGCCCGTCTTGTAGTCGACACGCGCGAGTGTGTTCAGGCCCTGAAAGACGTTGAGGTCAACATCACCTTTGGGGTCGAAACAATTAAGCCAGGTTAAACGAGCTACATTCGAGTGGTCAACTTGGGCTATTAATGGCCATGTGTTTACTTACTCTTGCTCATGAGGAATCTCTCGTCGATGCGCGGAAACTCGCAAGGGCCACGAAGCACAATCTCTGCACATTCGTGAGTTTACATGGCCCTCTCGTGCAATTCATATCCTACCTGGATCCTGCAACTCATCGGATGTACTATTGGGATCGATGCAGAACTTGACATAGTTGACTGTAACATCCTTCGGCTCGGGATTACGGCCTTGGCGGCATGCTAGATGATGTTTGGTAAGGGGTTTTCTTGGAAAGTGGGGAAGAATAATAGCTTACGTATAAAAGGCATCCCATTGTGGGAGGCAAGAGTGGTATCGAAATACCTATCGGCATATATTAGCAGATGAGCATAATCCCGTCCTTAGGCATAAATCTGTCATCGCTTACACCTTTCCATCTTCCTCCCACGAAGCTCCAGTGTGGATAGGCATTGAGTTCTGATATTTGTACCATCGAACAGGTTTGGCCATGTCCCGTGGAATTAGCCCAAAGTATGCTGGGCAAGTCTCGTCATAGTACCTGACTGATTAGCTGGAGGGCTGCAAGTCAGTTTGGACATGTAGACTAATTACCACTGATGGTTTCCTGGTTTCTCTACATCGGTTAGATCAACCATGTAAGGCATTCTCATGATGACAATGTAATTGCGTGTCTATCATGTTAGATGTAAAGACTTTTTGCTGTCACGTATGGCACGGCACGTACAATGGCACAATCATGGAACATCCCGCCAGTTGGATGGAATTCGATGTCACGCCGATATGTGACTTTGCCATCTTTGTTAATGATGTAAATGGAAATCTGATACATGGTCAGAATTTAGCCAACAATTTGCGAGGAGAGCTTGAGGTTTACCTCCGGGCTATCGAGCCCTTCCATTTCGTATCCAAATCCAATCAAATCACCCGTCTCAGGATCCACCTATCACCTTTAGCGAGTGAACCCTCCGCTCTTTCATCGCCGACTTACATGCGGATGGGCCGTGAATGGCTTTTTGGAATCCAAATGGCCAGGAAATGGATCGTGGCCGATGGTTCGCAGGCTTCCTGAGATGTAAAATTAGCCGGTACTCGCCAAGCGATCGTATAGGTAGGGAGCTTACTAGGGTCTAGCTCATACGCAGGCCCGTTCTCGCCAACAGCCAGCAGCTTGTTGGCATGAACCAGCACATTCACGTTGGCTGCAGCATCTATGACGGCTCTAACGCATGGGTGATGTGAGAATGGGCTTTTGTTCATGCCAAAAAGGGATCGGCCGGCCTTTCTCTCGGCCACTAGGCGCTCTGTCATGACATATCGCTGCTGGAAGGACGCTTTTCCATCCTTAATGCGAAAGGCGCTAATGCTACCATCTCCATCAAATGGAATCGACTTGGCCCCATTGAGATAGTACGATCTATCGTAGTAGGGATCTTGCATTACCTGTATGACATTTAGTAGTGGTCAAGCAGGGAATGGCTAGCTAAATGTTGTTTGGGGACTGACCCTGTAGTAGGCTCCATCAAGTTCTTTTGGAATGTCACCCTCGACTTCAACATCCTCAATGTCAACATGTGCCCGAAATGGGCGTGAAACAGCAGCAAAGTCGGAGTAGTTGCTGGTTTTAACCATTTTGAAAGTGGTAGTCTTGTAAGTCAAGTTGAAAATAGGTGAATCAGTTGAGATTATTGTTTTGATGAATGGAAGAGAAAAACAAGAACCAAGCTGTAGATTGTGCAATTCTTATATATCAATAGTAGACTGCATTCAGAGCCTGTAATTGATAAACGCTAATCAACATCTTTGTGATTACCTCAGATCTGGTAATGGCCACTTCATGTGGCTTTCACGACAGAAGCTTCTGTGTCCCACATGAGCCACTTGGGAGCCACATCATTCACATGCTCAAAGATGAACCCAATCTTGCTATTGCGACGTCTTCATTTATCATAATTTTAATTATGAATCATGTGCTATGGCCTATGAAGAAAATTCATTTGGAATTTAATATGTTTTGAAACCCCACTGGTGGTCGCCCTTTCGCTTGTTTATAAATATCTTACATTTACAAATACACTTCAGAAGGCTGAGTGGTACTCCCATTGCTGAATCGGCGACGGCAACATAATGGTACAAAAAAAAAAAATCGATGTGGCTCCATGTATGTGGCCCAAGCAAGGGGAAGTGGCTCGAGAATCCTAATCCACGCGGCTTGAGTCGACACTCCCCCACATAGCCAACTTGGATTGGGGACAGCCAGGATCCCATACCAGATGTAATTTACTGGGTAATGCTTTTTGCGCCGAGGCGACCCTTGTTGACCTCAACGTCATGCTTCACAACCTTAATCAAATTTGTCAGCGGAGAATATCTCATGGAGATGTCCGTACCCCACAATCGGGCGGTAGCAACTCCCGACGCTAGTGTGAGTGGCCCCGTCTACCCCGGACTTTGACGCATCATCCTCCTTCTCTCCTCAAACCTTCCCTAACCAATCGACAGAATGATGAACAAGTGCCAGTCATGTAACCGAACATTCACCAAGCCCCAGCACTTGAAGAGACACCAACGAGCCCGTAGGCCCTTTGAAGACTCCTCATGCTTGAGATCGATTCTGACCTATTTCTCAGATACCGGAGAGCGACCATTCAAATGCACAATCTGCGGCAAAAGATATGCTCGAAGGTAATCCCTATACTTGGCGTTTTCTTCAATAAAAAACAATTTCATGTTGTCTAATCTTTTCAGAGACGTACTTCTCCGCCATAGTCGAGCCCACATCTCTCAAGATGTTAGAGCGAATCAAGAAGAAATGTGTTCATCCCCAACGGAAGCCAATCAAGAACAGGACGTTTCTCCTCGAGACACTTCCACCTCAAATTTCTCAAACGAACTATCTCCTCAATGTGATAACGATGAATTCGATCCAGGTCGCTCCAGTTCGGAACAAGAAGATTTCCCATCTACGCCAACGCAAGATGTGTTCGTCACAGCACCGAACATAGTCATTGAGCCAGACATAAATATTGGCCATACAGTTGAGATTATGGCGGAAGCTCCACGCACTTTAAGCTCACTAAAATCTCGATGCTCTCACTCGGCAAACCACTCCGAAGTGCCGCGGTGTCTGGATGGACAAGAACCAGAGTCAACTAAACAGGATGAGGCCAGGGACTCCCTCAATAGCCTCATCAATCTTGAGGACTTACCAGATCCCTTTGAGATTCTGGAGCTTTCACTCCCTATATTCTCAATGGATGGATTTGATGAGACATCTTGCTGGCCCTGTCCTGTCGAGAATAATACTCAAAGCTTTAGTACCGGCCTTCGACTAGAAGGACCCGTCCTCCGATCAGAAACCCACAAAATCTTCCCTAGCCCTGGTGATTTACAATCTCCCACCGAAACCTCGAATACTTCAGACCTCATTCATATATTAGGTCCGGGTAGAACGGGACTGGGATTCTTTGAGCCTAAAGTTGAAAAGCCTCAAAGTTTATGGCCAGGAAGACCAAGACGGGTTGCACCTTTAATATCTTGTATATGGAATGATATTAGGTTTCTGGGAAACAGGAATCTGCTTTCACAAACACCTAAGATCGGAACCGACATCTCCATTGAACCTGCACAAATCCCAGAGCCAGACGCTGCTGAACTTTTGTTCGAGAAACTCCAACCATTAACAAGATGTTTGGGCGGTTGTTCGTGCTCTCACAAAATACTAGGATTGACACCACGATATACAAGTTCCGAGAGCCGCAGCTACCCAGTGGCTAGGTCTGAAGAAGTTGGCCGATGTCAGACGTGCAAGAAATCAGCTGAACTCTTAATCTTAGGCCTGGAGCAATACAAACGGAAATTCCATGTGCTCATTCCAATAATACATATTCCAACATTTAAACCTGAAGAAACAGCACATATTCTGCTTTTTGTCATGTGCTTGCTCGGTCTGACATTTGTCAACACTGAAGAGGCTACCGCATTAGTGGTAAAGGCTTTCCCTGTAAGTTTATCTTCTCATTTATTCGAAACTGGCTCAGCATTGTTGGAATACTGATTCTAATGCATAAATAGGTTGCTTTAGAAAAAGTCTATTCGGAAGTAGTCGATCTCGCATTTGGGGATGTCAGCTCAGACAGACGAATATGCATGTTTGCGACATCAGCGCTAATGCTCGCGCTTGTAATTCTCTCAGGGGTAATATTTCAATCCAGCCCCGACAATATTCTAGACTAAAAAGATGTTTAGGAAAACTCATCTTTAGAGAGAAGCCGACTCCTTTATGTGAATACCCTGACGGTAAGACGCCAATCATGTCTTGGAGGTTGAAACTCACGTATTCATAGGCAGCACGCCAACACGGGTTGTTCGCCCCCAATTTCTGTGGACCTTCGAATAATCTGTTTCCTGGAACATTTAACGGGGATCAGAATCAATGGGTGTGTTGGAGTCGAGTCGAATCAGCTAAACGGTGGGCACTCCCGACTATTACCTTGATCTAAATATCCATCATTTCTGACGACTCACAATGCTCAAGCATAATCATATGTCTGCTATTAGCGGACTCTTGGTTTTCTGAGTACTTTTCAACGGGCCCAATAATATGTACCGATTACATTCATTTATTCCTCCCTTCTGCCACGGCGCTTTTTCAAGCACCTAGCGCCAATGCATGGGCTCGCCTCAACGAGTTATGTGAGCCAGGTGACTTGGTATTTACATTATCGTCGAGAGATTCAAACTTCCCCATCTTCCAGGGGCCAGTTGACTCATATTCCTTGAAAGCCATACTGTGTTCGACGCTTCTCCGAATTTACGATAGCTATCACCACTTGTTCTCTAGCGTTGATGCTATTGTTCTGTTAAAGAACCAATACTTACCTTGGAAGATCTTTGAATTAGATGACAAGGCCAAGACCACAGTGGGATTAGTTCTAGATGTTATAAATGTCTATGGCAATGCCATGGAAAGCGCCCCATCGGATTGCCTTGTCACGTGGCACCAGATGGGGCTCTTGTTGACTACTAATTGCTATCTGCTAGAGGATGCAGCCGGTAGATGTGGTAACGACGCCGCTACAGCCGCCATGTCCAAGGTTAATGTCTGGGCTCAGACTCCAGCGGCGAGACGGGCTTGCATACATGCAGCCCAGGCATTCAAAGCCATGACATGTCGACGGCCACCAGATAGCGGCTTCCAGTCTCCCAATCATTTGTTTCATGCTGCTCTAGTTTTGGGGTTTTATATTCTCATCGGCCCCAGAAATATCCACCCCCAAGTCGAGAGAAATAAAGCCTTTGAACTTCTGAGTGATGTCGACTGGAAGGCTATTGGAACAGAGGGGCTTGCCGAAGAGGATGCCCGATCAGCTATCTGGACAGATAATTCAGCAATTAATTTCATCCGATTCGGGGGCTCCATATCTATGGATGGTGAACTGAGTCTTGGAGGAGTTCGCTCGGCCCAAAGAATTCTTTTGGATTTTGCCAGCCTCCTAGACAATATGAAAAAGTGGAAGATTGGAGACTATTCACGACTTCTTTACATGATATCTGAAAATATTGGGCATATGCATACTAGCCTTAGCCGCTCTTAATGGTATAAAATGGAATGGGTTTCCAAAGGGTTGGAAACTCTTGGAAGAGCTTGCGCTGTATTTCTTAAACTTGCTGAATTGGCCTCTTAATTGAAGACTTAACAAAAGTCTTGCTCTCATTTATGAAAATGGGACTTGCCTCATTATATGCATGTTCTTCGGTGTATGCCTTCATTATTCTACAGTTAGGATAGGAATCAGGCTTGCATTAAGCCATGCTTGTGAAACCATACGCATACAAAATCGGAAGGGTCAGAAAAAGGTCAGCCCACGGCTACCCAGCATTTCATCATATAGAATATTCATATGTGCGCATGGAGCCACCTGACTGCCATTCTGAACCACAGTAGCCTCACAGGTGGCCGGCTATCCCACTATATGCTAACTTGAATTACCTTCTTTCGAATGAGACTAACACCAACATGCCTAAAGTGTGGCTCCATCATGATTCGCTTAGCAGGAAGGAAGCCACATGGAATCTTGACAGAGGTAGAGGTGGCTCTCTATGTGATCGCTGACTCTCAAATCCGCCTACAAGAATGATTGCAGTTAGGAAATTGGCGCCCGAAATCGCAGCAGGCAATGTTATCATCCTCAAGACGCCAGAACCCGCACAATTTTGGGGACAGAAACTCGCTCAATTGGTCCACGAAGCCGAGTTCCTTCCTGGAGTAGTCGATATTCTATGTGAGCTTGGAAACATGCAAGTCAATCCCTAGCATCGTCTGATGGTGTCAGAAAGATCGCCTTTACGGGCAGCTCACAGCCAATGCATGGAGAATTCTGAGCCCTGATGCTCCTTTTGATGGTTTTGAATAAAGCGGATTTGGGCCTGATAGAGGGCAAGATGCTTTGGACGAATGGACAAAGTAAAGAAGGTAAAATACTTTATCTCAGCACAGCCTAAATAGTCAGATTTCTTCACTCTCACGCGTAAGGGGGTGGGGAATATTAGTCTCGCCTTGTCGTTGAAGCAACGGTAAGTTATTCAAATATACGAGAAATACAAGAGGGCACAATCATAACATAAGAGTTCTTTATGCTCTAGGCAGGGGATAGAAATAGTATTTCTGATCTTGCTGACAGCAGATCTTTTAGTTTCGAGGTTAGTGTCAATCTAAATGTTCAAATGGGCTTTCATTTTCCTAGAACCTTTGTACCAGTTACAGACCAGCCGCATCCAACAAGTTCAAGTAGACCTCGCTCATGGTCGGGAAGGACGGCAGAGCATGAACAAGCTGGTCGATACGCATTCCACCGACAATAGCGACAGTCGAGGCATGCAACAGGTCGGCTGCCTCGGTGCCCACAAACGTTGCCCCCAGCAGAACCCCAGTCTCCTTTTCCAGAACCCACTGCGCCCATCCAGCCTCGTATCCTTCAGCGTGAAGACTTGCGCCCAGCGTCTGTACTGGCGCAGTTATTGTCCTAATCGCTTTCCCTGCTTTTTGGGCCGCCGTGCGCGTGAGCCCGACCGACGCGACTTGCGGGTCAGTAAAAATGACCTGTGGAACGGCCGTGTGATCAGCCGAGGCGCTGACGCTGTCAAACACTGACCGAGTAGCTGGGAATTTTCCTTGGGCGCGGGCGATAATGGCATTGGCCGCAATGCGACCGTGGTACTTGGACGTGTGTGTCAGCATGGCGCGACCATTGACGTCTCCAGCTGCGTAAAGCCATGGCGTACTATTGGACGCGGCCTCGGCGACGAGGAGAGAGTCATCAACGGCGATGGGGCGTCCTGCTTCGACATTGGCGGCGTCAAGGCCCAATGATTCCAAGCCGATCCCCTCGGTGGCAGCGCGACGCCCAGTAGCAACCAGAATTTCAGTGGCGGAAATTTCATGTGCCTCCCCACCAGAGAACACAGTAACCGTGAGCGAACTGTCCGTTGTGTCTCGCTTTACCGCTGTCACACTCGTCGAGGTCAGGACCCGAGCTCCACGAGAAATAAGCCTCTCTCGAACAATTTTGCCCGCCTCTGGATCAACATTTGGTAGTAATTCCGCGCTTCTGCTGGCCAAGATAACATTAGAGCCCAAATTTTGATATGCAACAGCCATTTCAGAACCCACTACCCCGCCACCCATAATAAAGAGCGTTTTGGGGACGACACTAGAAGTTGTTGCCTCCCTGGGGGTCCAAGGTTTAGCATCAACGAGACCGGGGATGTCGGCGATGATAGGTTCAGACCCGGTGCAGACAGCCACGGCCTGGCGTGCCTCCAACTCAATTGCCTCAGCTTTCTGTGGCTCGACGTTCAGAATCACGCCCACTCGCTTGATTCCGGTGATGCGACCAACACCACGGACAAGGTGGGCACCACTGTTCTCGACCATTGGAATTAGCAACTTGGTGTCATCCCAGCCGGAAGAAAAAGTATCCCTCCTCTTGAATACTGCTTCGGCGTCTATGCCAACTTCCGGATTCATGAGCCGCTCGCGAGCGCCCGCCACGTGCCGGGCATCGTCAAGGGCTTCAGCTGGACGAAGTAGCGCCTTAGAGGGCACGCATGCCCAATAGGGACAGTCCCCGCCGACAAGTTCTTTTTCAACGACAAGTGCTGTCAGACCCGCTGCGACGCATCGTGCAGCAATGATACGACCTGCCCACCCGGAGCCCAGACAGATGACGTCGTACGTTTTAGTTGTAAGTGATGAGGGGGGGTGGGTTGCGGGGTGGAGGTTAATTGACTCGATCGAAGGCATTTTGTAAAAGCTCAAAGTGTCAGTTTTGGTGACTTTAAAATTAAATTTTATTGAGGGCTTTGAGGTGTAGAGATGTAATTGTTATGAGCAAGGTGGTTAGCATCGACTGTTCTTTGTCATGATGCACTCCGTCTCTTATATGCTTGTGATTATCTGAATTCGACTTGCCAACGTCGCCCACCACTACCACACACGTTCGTAATCACCGGGGTTACTTTAGAGGCCCCTAAGGTCCCGTACGATGGAAAAAGCAGCGTTCATTTCCTTTACAAGGTTAGCGAGTGGCAGCCAGCAAAGGTTCACCACTCTGCATAATCTGACATGCATCCTTATGCGTGATTCAATTGGTAGATGGCTCATTCATCGCCTGAGTTCAATAAATAGTTCGCTTTCCTTCGGCGAAACATGTGCAAAATCATTGCTATTGTGGCGATATACTTTAAGAATTGGGCCACACAGCGACTGGTGTAGCATTGATTACGAACGGAGGGGCAGCACTCCAGCCCTGAGAGTTAGCGCTGCAACCTTTATCTCTGATGATTACGACCCTACCAACTAAACTCTGAAGTGTATTTCAAGGCGGTTTTTCTATTGTACGTTAACATGGTTGAGCATATGGCATCTACTAGAAGGACATGCCATGGAAAATTAGATGCTAAAATAATGGAGATGATAAAATCGCAATTTCCTTGACTGTTAATTCCTTGGGGCCGTTTCATGGATGGCGCAGTACACTCTCAACTCTACCATCGCATATGACTATCAGGTCTACATATTTTCCTACCACAGTACAACAGATTGAGCAAATCAATGCCCTGATTTATTCGAAATCATGTACCCACCCCAGGAAATGTCTAAAAGCTGCCTTAATGGTGTCCTTGCTTATAGCTGAACCAAAGCTATCATCAGGTTAACTGTTAGAATACGTTGCATCTGGAAAAGTGGTAAAAATTACTGACCTATTACAATAGCTGTACTTGGATATCTCTTCAAACATGGCCGCGATAAGCGCTCCATCAATAGGATATATTGCGTTTAGTTTACAAACCAACGCCCAGACTTGAACGGGCGTGAGCTCATTGGAGAGCTGCAATCGTTCACTGGCTTGCAGCAGACTATCAAGATCACCACTTGTTATCCTGGTGGTATGGGGCGACGAATGTGATTTGTGTTCGTGGACTAGCCTGGTCGACAGGTTATAGGCATGGTTAGTGCCCCAATTGTAGGGAGTTTCGAGGTAACCTTCTCGCATAGGTTCTGACACCATTGCATATTTCAAATGAGAGAAGCATGGTCGCTCGAGTCTGACGACGTAGTGTTAGATATGGGTAAGCTAACTGAATAGAGTAAGCTGGAGGTGGTAGGGGCCATACTGAAGAATGTAAGTGACCCCCATCTGAGTGCTGAGAGGCGTCTCATTGATCTCGGGAACTTCTTTTGGTACCACTGAAGTTGTATTCGGTTTCGGTAAGAGTGAATCAGCAAACGCGTCGGCCCACAATGCAGGCGGTGGTTGGCTCTGCGAAACATTGTCTTCGTCCACTGCCCAAGATATCTCGGGAGGTGTGTCTTCGGCACCTATAATACAGCATGGTGGTTCGGGGGCTTTCTGGTCAAGCTCTTCCCAGTCAATCAAAATCATGTCTGGAGCCGGAAGTCCACTATCTTCTCCATTTCCTGCCACCTGAGGTGTGTGAATTTCGAGGTGTTCCTGCGAAGCATCATGTCTGGACTGAACTTGCTCCCGAAGCTTTTCGATTTCTTCCTTGTAAGCGAGTTCGGCGTCGCGGAGACGCAATACCTCATCTTCCAGAGCTTGAATGTAGCTCTGTGTCCGCTGACGGTGCTTTCTGTTCACCCAAGGTCAAACTTCAATTGCTCTGGGGTGCTCGCAATAACTTCGCAAAATGCAGGCCACATACCGCTGCGCTTGCGCAATCTGCTCGGTTCGGTTTGCCGGTGCTGATTGACCATCGGATTCTACAGCATAGAGCAATTAGAATTCTATCTCAAAGTATGAATAGCCTTGGCGTCTTGGCGTCAGCTCATATATCTCTTACTTAGTTCACCAGCCAGCCATGCATCCAAATCTAGACCTAACAAGCGCTGAGCACGCTCGGCCAGCGTCGACCCAGACGCAGCAGTAGGCATTGGGTTAGTATATGGGTCAGAACTTGTAGAGCTCTTTGGTTTGGAATCGAAATGACGGGCTGGGTCTGAGATTCGACCGGAAACGAGAAAAAAGCGGGATGCAGTCTTGGAGCTAGCTTTGGGGTGAGGGGGCCAACCGAAATAAGGCGACGACGTAGCCCAGAACCAGGTGATGGAGTAAGCCGCTAGAACAATTTGAGTTAGGACCACGCCCTTGAAACACAACAGTAAGCATCAGATGCATCACATTTTGCCATCACATTCATGTTTTCTGATCGATAAGCATTTAAAACAGAAAAGATCGGTGCAAATTTATTAGTTGAAGCAAACTGGGTAAAAGTACTAACTGGCTCCCGCATAATACCTTGATGATTGATGAAAGGACGTGCATGAACCTGAAAGTCTTGAATATGTGTAGTAAGAGGCTTTGTAAAACGGATATATATATCCAAGCAACTTGACGATGATGAGTTGTGGCTGTGTAGTGAGAGAAGCGAGCAAGCAAATCGTCTCAGTGACACAACTTTGGGATTATGAAATATTACTAACTGCTTTGGGCTCCATGTTTAAGAAATGGAGAGGTGCTCGTAATCGAGAAGTAACTCTGGCGTTGTCAGGCTTTTGGAACCTCATTGCAGATTTACGACATGCAACGAATATCTAGTCAACAACACTTGGAAATATCTCATACACATCTATGAAAGGATGCTTTGGCTTTAGGATATGCTATTAATTGCATTTTATCAGCTTCAGCCGATGTCACGGGACTTATGATACGCGAACTGACGGACAAAGAAAACTATGCCAACTTCAAGCAGCCCTATTCCTTCTTGGACATATGTTATTTTGGACGGATTCCTTTTCCCTTTTTCACGCCATGGAAGGACTATCGCAGCCCTTATTAAGATTTGCACTTCTTTTCGTCAATTGCGGTGGACTGTTCGTGTATTCTTCAATGCAGCGAACATGACAAACGAGCCGAGTCGCAATGGGTTACTAGCGGACCAACACACGACCGCAGAAGACGGCCAAACCCACCCACCGATCGAGTGCAACTTTAGCGTGTGGGCCCTTGTTGTAGGGCTTGCTATCGGAGTTTTCATCAATCTCTCCAACACGTACTACGGTCTCCGGATCGCTGTTGCAAGCCGAATGCCCATGATTTCGACCCTGCTGAGCTTCTTTCCATTCAAAATATCTTCCACGTGCACATCGAGGCCCTTTACATCCTCCGAAAACGTTCTCGTCGTCGGTATATCCACTGCAACCGGAGCCATGCCAGTAACTGCGGGTTTCATTAGCATCATTCCAGCCCCAGAACATTTTCTTTTACCAGAAGAGGGCGGTCCACTACGCATTAACTTTAGCAGTCTCTTTGTCTTCTCATGTGGCCTTTGTTTCTTTGGCCTCATATTCGCCACTTGGCTCCGGCCATACTTCATCGAGATAGAGAGGCTACCATGGCCTGGCGCCAAGGCAACCGCCACTCTTCTGCAAACACTTCATCACCAACTGCCCGAGGACTTGTCGTCGTCATCTTCGGGCTTGTTCGTGGGCGGGAGCACGGCGATAAATGAATAGGAAGCAAGCACAGGACTAGAACAGCAACCCTTTATCACACCTCTACAAGACATCATTGGAAATCCAGCGTCAAGTCCCTCAACAAAAGCGCTTGCATATCTGGGCTTCTCGTAAGTTGTTTTGTTATTGGAATTTTCTAATACCAACTGATTTACCTCTTAGTCACTCTTCATGTTCTTTGTTCTAACACTGCACGACCTTCCTCTTTTCGGATACCAGGCGGCTAAGAAATGGCTGTGGTCTATGGACCTCTCGCCTGGTTCCTTTGCCCAAGGCCTCATTCTGGGTCCCATGGTACCTTTGCACATGCTCATCGATGCCATAGTGGGATGGGGAATTTTATCACCTTACGCAAAATACAAAGGCTGGGCGCCTGGGGATGTGGACGATTGGGACACTGGCCCAAGGGAATGGATCATTTGGGTGAGCCTGGCCGCTCTTTTGGCAGATTTGCTAGCTAAACTGGTCTGGATTTTGCTCTGTCCACTCGTTGGAGTCTACTTTGAACATAGGGATAACCTTCAACGAAGACTTGGGGCTTTTGTCACTTGGAGGCCTGCCAGAGTGCACTACTATCCTATGCCGCGGCAAGAAGACGGTATCCAGCATCTAGGCGCCTCTGGGCAGTCATCTCACCTCTCAATTAGAAGAGAAGAGTGTTCATACACTGCTATGAACTCGTGCATTCTAGGAGTAAGCTTTTTAGTGGCCATAATGGCATGCATTTTTGCGGTCCATTACACCTTTGGTCGCATTGGCTTGTGGTACTACACGCTTTTGGCCATCTTGCTTTCGCTTCCAATGGCAGCAGTTGGAATACGCTCACTCGCAGAGACAGGCTATAACCCTGAGAGTGCGTTAAGTAAGTGTGCATGCACAAATCAAACGGCTCTTGACATTAGCTGACCCTATAGACCAGTCTCGCAACTGGTTTTCGCGACAATAATTTCTCATGCAGAGCCTCGTGGAATTGTTGCTAATCTTCTTCCTGCTGCCATTGCTCAGGCGGGTGCGAATCAAGCAGGAGACCTTTCATATGACCTCAAGGTTGGCGATCTTGTCGGGGCATGTCCAGAGGTGCAGACGTATGGCCAAATTACTAACTAATTACACTTTTCGTCCCTAAGTCTCTTTCATCAGTTCCAATGGCCGTCATGCAAGTGTATTTCTTATATAGTAGCCAAAATACGAAACATGGATCATTATTTATGTCTGGTTAAAAAAAAAAAAACAAGAGGTAAGCTCGATCGGTTTCCTGAGAGCAGGCAGCAGTTATAAATAGGGTTCAATATAATAAAGGCTAGTTATTTTGCCCTGACCAAAAGAATAATTAACTTAAATCTTTTATATATACAATTTTAATATACTCTTATAAATTTATAGATAAAACTTTATTATAAGTAGCCTAATATTTAAAATAGCTTCCCTACCCTACTAAGACCTATATATCTTATTATATACCTTCTAATACTATTAATTAAAAATAAAATTTAAATATTATATTATTTATAATACCTCTTATTTATTTATATATAAGTATAAAGATAATAAACTTTA